>APFE030157023.1:0-18058 GCA_000404065.3 Pinus taeda
CAAAAATTTAAGAAAATCTACACACCTTTTTTCACTTTGTAGGAGCTTGATATTGCCTATGATGTATCTCTGTACTTTCCGATCATCTAGTTCCAAATTTGTGACTTGTATTAGCCCTCTCTGTCCTCTTTCCAATGCCACAAGTCTGACCCAAATTGGATTCTCCAAGGAAGAGTTATGCGAACTCTCCCACAGTGACTTGTTTATAGACTAGTTCAGTAGAGCGAACTTGTACGACATGCCACGAGTCACTGTTTCGGACTTTGGATCTGCAAAATGCACACAAGAAACTACAATCCGTCCTCTTTCTCCACCTTCTTATGAAGTTTCAATCTGATGCTCAGAGAGAGAGTTATGACAATTTTCCCCAGGTCACCTGTTTTGAATGTAATTCAGGGGTCTGCAAAAAGACCAACTTCCTCAGATCATATCTCCGCAAATATCGTGCAAAAATCTCTGAAATTCGGACCCAAGGTTTAGCGCAATTTCTTCTCAAATGGGTTTTTTTTTCGACTTCTGAAACATCACAGAAACAAAGTTATAGCAAAAATGCTACGATGACCTGTTTGGAGCAGCGAAACCCTAGAATCCAAAGCTCTGATACTAAATGTTATGAAACCAGCTCAAGAAAAGATAGAAAAGATAGATCAACGCTCTAGAATTCAGCCTCTTCGAGGGGGCAACCTCCTTTACATTACATAAATGAACAATTCTTCGATGATACAAATGACAAAACCTCCTTTCTATATATAGGAGTCTAAGGAGTCACAATATAATCCAGCCGACCTAACAATAATAATATAAAGCCACAGAAATAACAATAGAGGGATTCTATGGGGCACAAAAATAACAATATGGGGGTAATAGGGGCACAACAATATAAATAAGGGGTATAACTACAATAGTAATGGGGTAATCACTAGTATTATAGGGACCCAACAAATTCTTAGAAACCAATACCCTGTCTAGATTTGGCTGTCTAGAGAAGATTATTACAGACAATGTTGCTGCCTTCAAGTCCAAAAGAATGATCAATTTTTGCCACAAATACCACATTACCTTAGGTCATTACACAGCGTATTACCCTCAAGGTAATGGTCTAGCAGAATCATCCAATAAAACCCTGATCAACATCATCAAAAAAGTCTTGGAGGAGAACAAAAAGAACAGGGATAAAAAATTAGTAAATGCAATGTGGGAAGACAGATTGACCACCAAAAGATCTATTGGAACCAGCCCATATGAATTGGTTTATGGCATGGAGGCTATGTTCCCCTCATCCTTGGGAATCCCTGTGATCAAATTGTTTCAAGAGTTACAAGCAGAACCCAATGACATCCAAAGGAGAATCAATCAAACTATTCACTTGCAACAAACTAGAGAGGAAGTATATCAGAGAACTCAGATTCTGCAAGATAAACTCAAGAAGATTTTGACAAAAGAACAAAAGCTCAAGATTTCATCACAGGAGACAAAGTGCTAAAGTGGGGTTCTAGAAGGGAAGACAAAGGAAAACATGGCAAATTTGATTTCCTGTGGAAAGGCCCTTTTTTCATCCAGTCTGTACAAGGAAACAACACCTATTTTTTGAAGATTTTGGATGGCACAGAAGCTCAGGAAGGCCCTGTCAATGGGCGAATGCTCAAGCATTATTTTGATCCTCCTTGTTAAACAGAACAAGAATGTATTTTGTACATAAAAGGTGTTTATTTTAGCAGTTCATTTCAGCAATAGGATAGGAAATAAGGTGCAACAAATTTTGAGGAAAAAGCAAACAGCTATACCACCCTTAGTATATATTTTGAGTTTACCACAAACAATCAAGAGAGAGCTAGGGAAAAGTAGAGATGATGGCAAACAATTCTGAACTCAACCATCAAAGATAGAGCTGCAGTTAGGTTCAGATCATCTTATGAGAAACGCATCCATGCCACAAAGATTTAGTTGGTTAGCTTGCAGCAAAAGGAAGCTTTAAATCACAGCAAGAATTGAGAATAAGGACATCTGACCTGTTGTTCTTGGCTTTTCTCTTGGAAAAGCAATCCCCAAGTGGAGCCACTGTTAGGTTCATTTTCCAATAGGTGTCATTTTTCATGATTGACTGTGGAAATACCAAATATGATCATCCTTTCCATGCTGCAAAGGTTTCATATTATCAATAAATCAAAATTCAAGATAAAGAGAAAGGAAAGGAATCCCAAAGAAAGACCAGGGAAGTGGCTTGTCAAAAAAGCCACCACTGTACTACATGTTGTATAGCAAGTTCAGAAAAGTGCAATCACTAACTTTCTCACAATGGATGAATAGCCAGAGAATTTAACCCTGGCTAGATCATGTTTAAATTTCTTGTTTTATAACAGAGAATAAGATCTGCTCAAACAGTGCAAGCTTGGCAGATCACTAGATGGGATAGAGAATTAAAGGGCCCAACTGCTCAATCTGAGCCCTTGGTAGAAATAAGGATAGATTTAGATAGGAGGGCAGCCAAAAGAAAAGAGGAAAAGCAAGGTTTGCTAGTTCAAATGCACCCAATTAAAGGAAGAAAAAATGTTAGGTGTTTTAGGTTGGGTAGGCAGATAATTATGAGGTTGCAGAAAGCAGAGTGATGTTCAGTTTAAAAAGTATCACAAGCATCATGGCAAAGTGGCTACAGTCCAGTGGAGCATGACTGACTTCCCTTCTCATTTCCCCCAGAACCTTCACTAACATCCCCTAGGGATATTAAGATTTGCTCAATCGTCCTAATCTGTTTCATTTTTGAGGATTACTAAGTAAAACGTTGTGTTTACTTGGTCAACACAAGCCACATTTCTTGTGTAAACATAATCATCCCATTTCCCTTTCATTTCCTAAAAAATCTATGTTTTGCCTTATAAACTTAGCATTTCCCTATCATTTGTCATATTAACACCCTAACTTTAGTATATAACTCCTATATAAAGTTTCCCTACCCTACTATATATAAAAAGCAAAAACCCAAAAAACACTATACATATCTTGCCCCCGCCTAATATGGCTATGTTTTAAAAAAAAAATTGGGAGCCATTGGTCCACCTAGGCCCAATGACAACCCACCACGTACCCCACCGGGATTTGTTAGACCTTTGGTCAAACAAATAACCATACCCGCCGCGCAATAAATTGGGTTAATTAACGTTTGGTTAATTAAAATACCATATCCGCATTTCCCGATAACCCAAAGTTTTTAACCCTTCAAACATTATAAAAACATTAAATTATCGTGCACGCTCCTTTCATAAACCTCCGACAACTCACCTTCCCGTCCACCATTGGATCATGTTCTTCAGATCCAACGGCCCTCATCGATATCGGAGGCGCCCCGATGTCCGGTCATTAGTACCCGATGGTCGACAGTTTTCCTGCCGTACCCAGGAACGCTTGTCGTATTCTCATTGCATCGGGCCCGCTCTGACATAAACCGCCCCCGTACCAAAGACGATCGGATGGAAACCATAAACCACCATTTGTGCTACCGCCCGCGTCACCATCCCGTCAGCACCACGTCATCACCCGCACTGTTGTTCATCCGCCGTGTCCGCCATGTCATCCACCACGTCAGTCACCACATCAGCAACCACGTCACCTTCCGTACTCCACTACCAGACAAAAGCTACGTCATGCTGACGTTATCTCCAAAAAGCGCCAAAAGTCCGAAAAGTCCAAATTTTGATAAAAACTCGGGAGATCAATTGTTTTTGTTCATTTCTGTTTAGTTGACTTGCGCACCCTGTGCATGCAAGTTACGTCCATTTCAAGACCGAAGTTACAGTTTGCCACCCAAGCGAATCCACTCGGCAAACCTAGCCTCCTCCGCCAGTCCGCAACCGAAACTTGCACCAGGCGTCCATATATCAGGTACTTACCCGGAATTCACTCGTAAACCCTATTCTTTCTAAATTTTTCTATAAGAATCGTTCGTATGACCAGAATTCCACCCAAAAACACAGTCCTGCCCCTGTACCTCTGCACTGCAATCACCACTATACCTATTTGGTTGATAGCAACCCTGTCAAACTATCGTTCCCTCTGCAAACTCACCCGTCGAGCTGCAATTCAAGCTCTTTTTACAGAATTCCACTCACAGATCCAACAGAATCGGTTTATAACCCCAGCTAAAAGCAAAACCAGCTGATAAAAACAAGAATTTGCCAAACTTCTTTCCAAACCACCTATCTACATCCTTCCTCTGCAAAAAGAATCCAATAAATGTCCAAATGATGAATTAATTTGTCAAATCACCTGCAAAAGGAGGTCATTATCACTGTTTTATCCAGCTTCCCCACTACACTCTGCAAAATTAGCCTTTTCTCCCATGAATGCTACCCAGTGAGGTGACTACAGGAAAAAACTCAGTCTACAATACCCTGACCAAAGCCTCAAAGCCAGAGTTCTCTTTTCTGTTGTTTCATAAACCTACATTCTAGTCAAAACACAAACAATTGAAGCATGGAGCCTCCAGTGGCTCTCAACATTGCACCCTTTAATGCACCACACAAGGACTTGGAATGGTTACCTCTGGCAGACAGGGACTTCCAAATTAAGGGCATGATGGGTCTCAAGTCTCACTTGCAAACTTTTTGTCAATTTAGAAATAGCCACAGAAATAACACTGATGTCCTGAGAATCTGGGAATCCAACATGCCTATCTACTACCTCCCTTCAGTCAATGTGCTGCCTGATTTCATTCATTTATGCTGTGCAAACTATGATCCCACACAAAGAGCAATCCTTACTCCATCCGGATCTGTACTGTTCTATATTACTCCTCAGTCCATAAATGAGATGTTGAACTTTGAACCAACTCAGCCTCTGGTTCCTCTCACCATGAAACTCCCGCTTGATCAAGGTGCAAAGCTGCCTAGCTCAGAAATAACAAGACTAGGTCAGTTGATTATGCAACCACAGTGTCAGCCTGATCATCCTCCACCTTATCATCAAGTCTCATTCAATGAGACAGGGAAACTCCTAATAGACATGATATCCTATATTCTAGCATGCAAAACCAGTGTGTTTGTTGATGAAACTGTGTTTGTGCTAATGTCCATGTTCACTCCAAGACAGCCCCCTACTGTCATGTACGACTATGCCACCTTCATAGCAAACAAAATCCATGAGCAGTTTATGATGTTAGAAAGAGAAAGAGTGTTCAAGTATGCATCCTACATATATCATCTGTTGCTGTACTATCATCCTGATAGTTTCCAAGTTCCTCTTAAGAAACTAGACTCCAAAGGAGAGAGGAGATATGTCATGTTCTGGACCTCAGTTTTCCATGAAGTTCACCTCTCACCTTATACATATTGTGAGTTTATTGTCATGTTCATTTACCCAGCCACTTGTTTTTTGATGATGACTCCTCCTGGCAGGCTCACTGCTGAAATGCAGAGAATTTTACATCTTTCAAGGGGCTACAACATTAGTGATTGATATTTCTACAAAAACCATACAGTGATCAGGATTTATGGTTGTGAGTTATCCCCCTACAAGCTGCCAAAATATGTCCCCATGAGACTTTTTTCCTTGGAATATTTCAGGCAATTTAGTAGTGCAGACTTGACTCATTTCCATGGCAAAAACAAAAAGGCACAGCTCAAGATAAGACATCAATTGGGACCTTTTGTTTTCAATAAGAGGGAAGAAACCTGGAATGATGCAGACAAGATGCTAAGAGATGAACTCATGCTGAAACAAAGCTTTTGTTGGGCACCATATGACCCTAAACATTTCATAAGCTATAGGAGAGTCAAAAACAAGCTTTCAGGATATGACCACCAGCCAATCCCTCACACTGAACAATATGCTAATCAACAAGAATGGGTAGAGAGCACACTAATTGAAGATCTTACTGAAGAAGAAAGATTAGAAAAAGAAATGAAAGACTATGAGAAGAGAATTGACCTGGATTATTTTGCACAAGTCCCTTTCACACAACCTCAACATATTGGAGCAAGCACATTAGCTGCTACACCTTGACAACAGCCGGCTCAAGAAACCACTCCACCTGCAGGGAAAGGTAAAGAAATACAGCATTCAGAGCAGCAGGATACAATGGCAGAACAACCATCTACAATCTAGGAAAAGGGTCAAGAACAAGGCCCCTCAACGCAAGTAAAGGCAATCGAGATCCCTGTGCTACAAACCCCTCATAATGAGGAAAGAGCCAAAAGAAGGACAGACCAGAAGAGACACTTACAGGGGCATCTACAAATCAGCAAGGTGAGAAGAGACAAAGGCTAAACCCCTACTCCTACTCTGAGGAAGAGTTCGCAGAAGAAACAACAGGAAACCTTAGGGGTGAGGGAACTTCTGAACAGCAGATCCCTCCATTTTTGGAAACATTGACTAGCTCATTTCAGCAGGAGCAAGAGAGACACCCTGGTGTGGAGGTTACATCCACCAAGCAACAGAGCAATCAAGGCTCTGATATCAAGAGAGCATTCACAGAAATCAAAGCTAGAAATGAACCAGTGAGGTTTCAACGTTATAACCAATTGTTAAGAATGGCTCCCACCAATCAACAAAGGCTAATGGCAACCTATGATATCCAGGCAGGGAAGATGACCCTTATTCACTTCAGGCCCACTATACAATAGCCACAGTCAGCTGCAAATTATATCAGGACCAATTTGGAAGTTCTTGCTAAAGACATCCACCCAATAGACCAGATTGACTTACACAAATAGGTTGGAGAAATGGTATAATCCACCTTGGCAGACAAAGCACTAATGGCTCATAGACTGCAAAACTCATTGTATAACACTTCTGCCCAATTAGAGCTGGAAAAAGCCTCCTCATTAGTCAAGGATAATAGAATAAAATCCTTGGAAAAGATTATCATATAATTGGGACATGATCCCAAGGATCCCAAAGGCTCACAGCCCTTAATAAGAAAGGGGGAAGACATAGCAGCCTTGAGAAGACAACTCAAGCTGCCAGCTACAATACACCCTCAGACCACAGAGGTGGCACAACAAAAGGAAGAGGAGGATGTGGTCAGTTTATTGATGCGGATGAACAAAACATTGTTGGATACAGAGAAAGCCTTGGAAGCAGCTCTACAAGGAAAACAGGAGGAGTTGGCCTCTCAGCCAGCTCAAACAACTCCAACTCTCACAGCTCCTCCTCCAGCAGTCACCATAACAGCCCCTCCCATTGATCCAGCATCAACAACAGGTACCTCAACTTCAGCAGCAACTACAACAACCGCACTACAAGAGGCCAGCCTGCGCATGGAAGAGATGATGAAAGAAATAAAGGCTTTGGAGATCCAAATGGCAGAATTAAAGGAAACCAAGGAAAAACTAGCCAAAATTGAGGCTAGTTATGACAAATCACAAAAGACTGTCGCTGAGAAGACAAGGGAAGTGAAGGCCTTAGAGAATAAGATAAAACCCTTGGTGAAGGACCTCACTCTTCATAAAACTCTGACAGAAATCAAGACCATTTTGTGGGATAAGATTGGCCAATCTATTGCTGATCAATGGACAGCGAGACAAACTATTTTTGACCAGATAGAGTTGATAGGGGTGGCTCAATATGAAACTCAAAAGGCCAGAGTATTATTGGAAAACAAGCCAGAGCAAGCCAATCAAATGATTCATTTTTTGAATACTCCTACCAGTGAACAATTAGCATCTCTAGACATTCATAACAGGACAGAGACTATTTTGACAGTCAAGAAGGTGCTAACTATGAGGAATTTTGTTCAAACTGTAGAAAGAAAATGCCAGGAAATGCAAACAGAGATAGAAGCCTTCAGACATAGATTTGGAATATTACAGAGCAAAGGTTTACCTAGCCTGGTCACTAGCAATGGGAGGCTATTAAGACAGGAACATTATGCTCATAGGCTAAATACCTATGTGCAAAATCCCTCTGGACAAAGTTTATATGATAAACTGGAAAGTTTGTTTTTTATTAAGCATGAGATAGCACACCTTTTTGACTTCCAGCCAAATTATTACAGGTACACTGAAGCTGACGAGACATTGATTAAATTGAGAAAGCATCAATTACCAACAGATCAATGGTGGCAGAGCATGCTAGAGGTCCTACCAAGGTAGTTTGGTTCTCCTTTTTTTGTAAACTGTCTGGATTACAGGTAAATGGTAATATGAGGATCTCCTATCACAAAATCAAATCAACCAAGCAGGGAATTCGTGCCAAAAAGGTAAAACAAACTCAGGCATAGGTGGTAAATGATAGCACATCAGGAACGCAAATCAGGGAAGTAGCCATCGACCGACTATCAGAGCCAAAATGTCAGCAATAACAGGACACCTAAAGCAACGAGTACAGCATAGTTATTTCTTCATTCATTGCTGCGCAGTTTTCCACATCAGTTATTGCCCCTGCCAAAGTAGATGGATAAATTTATGTCTTGATATTTCCCTACGGGATATTTTGTAAATTTATTATAAATACTTTCAAAAGACATGTATTAGTGTTGGCTGATGAATATCATTCTGGACCTGCTCTGTAAATTTTGAGAACTCTTCTGAAATAAAATTGTTGGATGTTGTGTTGGTGAATTTACTGGTTATGGAATCGATGGCTGAAGGATGTATTGCAGAATTCTTGTGTTGATGCATGGATCAATAAGTTTCCTTTACTCTTGAGTTACTGTATTTGTGTTTTATTTATCATATGAATACCATGTTCTAAATTACAGGAAAAAAGGATAACCCAGAATTTACTTTGTTGTACTCTGTGTTCAATTCCTGTAGTTTTTTATGTTTTCCACAGGACTACAATAGGCAAGAATTCTTAACTGCTCTTGTCTCCCTGGTTCTTCCACACTAAATATCATCAAGGAATTCTTAATTGCTCCCTGATAATGTTTACACAATTTCCCTCTGTTAACATAATGAAAGATTCTTGATTTCCTTTCATTTCTTGACTTCATTTCATCCTATTTTAGCTTCAATCTTGTTCTGTGTTTAATTATCTTGCTCTGCAATTTTCCTATTGCCAAAGAAAACATACCCAGAAGTTTATTTCCATTTAGACTCCATCAACCCAATGGTCTGAACTTCTCTCAAGTTGATGCCTTGTTTCTACTGAATGTCATCTTCCAAACACCCAACAAAACTTGTGCTTCATAACTAGCCTAACATATAATCAAACAAATCTAAATCACAAAGAGAGAGCCCTCTCTAGTTGCAGATTGGCTAGGATCTGCAGCTAAAAGATTGGCTAGTGGTTACCTCGGCCGTATTCCCTTTTGGAGCCAGGGAAAACCTGAGTGATGACAAATCAAAAGGTAGTACACGATGGGAAAACAAACTACTACAAGTTTGTTAAAGATGGAATCAAGAATACGCTTGTACCCATCAAAGAAGAGGAGACAGTAGAAGCAAGCAATACGAAAGCATTGTTAGTAGGTGGAAAACAATTTGTGAAACAGATCGAGGAAAGTGACGTGAATCACGTTGTCGTGAGGAGGGCAAAGACAATGCTGTTGCACACAAAAATGTCTGATTTGCTTACAAAAATTCAACAGATGCTGCAGGAATTTAGAGACATTGTAGTTGATGATTCGCTAGACAAGTTGCCTCCCAAAAGAAGCGTCAGTCATCATATCGACTTTATATCCGAAGCAAGCTTACCAAATAAGGCAACATATTGGATGAGCCCCAAAGATAATGAGGAGATCAGGAAACAGGTGTAGGAGTTGCTAGATAAAGGGTTGATAAGGGAAAGTTTGAGTGCTTGTGCAGTACCAACAGTTCTCACTCCCAAGAAAGGAGGAGAATGGCGGATGTGCATAGATTCATGAGCCATCAACAAAATCACAATTGGGTATAGGTTTCCCCTACCACGAATGGACGATATGATGAATTGCGTAGGAGGGGCAGCATACTCCACGAAGATTGATATGAAGAGTGGCTATCATCTGATCCGGATCAGGGAAGGAGATGAGTGGAAGACAACCTTCAAGGCTAATGAAGGGTTGTACAAGTGGCTAGTCATGCCATTCGGTTTGAGTAACGCCCCTAGTAATTTTATGAGATTGATGAACGAAATGCTGAAAGAGTTCATCGGCAAGTTTGTGATAGTATACCTTGATGACATATTATTTTCAGCAGCATTAAAGAGCAGCACCTTCAACATGTTCGAAGAGTGCTAGAGAAATTGCAGCAGAATAAACTGCTGATAAATTTGAAGAAATGTACTTTCCTACAAAGAGAACTGGTTTATTTGGGCTTTGTAATTTTAGAAAACGAGTTGAAGATGGACCTAGAAAAGATTGTAGCAATCATTAACTAGCCATCTCCAAAAAGCTTATTTGAGGTACGTAGTTTTCATGGGCTCGCGAGCTTCTATCGCAAATTTATAAGAAATTTTAGTGAAATCTGCGCACCTATGTTGGACACTATCAAAAAGGCCAGTGAGCCTTTTTTTGGACCAAGGCAGCAGAGGACAACTTTCAGCTCCTAAAGAGGAAAATTATAGAAAGGCCAATTTTGAGGTTACTAAATTTTAATAAGCTATTCCAGGTTTGATGTGATGCAAGAGGTACAACTATTGGCACTGTACTCAGCCAAGAAGACAAACCTGTCACATTTTTCAGTGAGAAGTTGAACGAACGTAGGCATAAGTATTCCTCATATGACAAGGAATTTTATGTTGTCGTCCAAGCTTTAAAGCATTCGAGACACTACCTTTTGGGGAGTGAATTTGTGTTATTTTTTAATAATTCAGTGTTGTAATACGTAATGTAACAGCATAAATTGAACCACAAGCATGCCAAATGGGTGGAGTATTTGCAGAGTTTCACCTTTGCGTTGAAACACATCAGCGAGCACGCCAACAAGGTGGCAGATGCATTGAGCAGAACAACCTTGCTCTTAAAGGAAAGTACAATACAAGTGTTGGGTTTCGAGGATTTGAAAGATTTGTACTAGACCGACACGGATTTCAAAGACGCCTATGAAGCCTATCAAAATCTTGTGCTGAGGAACAAAAGCCCATGGTTGGACTACAACTACAACTTGCAGGAGGAACTACTGTTTAGAGAGGGACAATTATGTATTCCTGATTGTTCGATGAGAGAAAATATTATACGGGAGAAGCATAGCGGAGGTCTAGCTGGACATTTTGGCATAGACAAAACTTTGGAGCAGCTCGGACACTTCTATTACTGGCCAAGAATGTGAAGGGATGTACAGCGATATGTGAGTTGGTGTAAAGTCTGCCAACTGGCGAAGGGACATAGTCAAAACACCGGACTTTACACACCACTGCTTGTTCCAAGTAGACCATGGGACTCAGTGAGCATTGACTTTGTCTTAGGCCTGCCTAGAACACAGCGAGGTTATGACTCGGTGATGGTGGTGGTAGACAGGTTTTCGAAAATGGCGCATTTCATCCCTTGTTGAAAAACTAATGATGCCACTCATGTAGCTCACCTGTTTTTCATGGAGATTGTTAGATTACACAACCTACCCAAATCTATTGTTTCTGACAAGGACGTAAAATTCACGGGACACTTTTGGCACACCCTGTGGAAGAAGTTGGACACAGTTGAACTTCAGCTCTGCATATCATCCGCAGACTAACGGGCAAACGGAAATGGTGAACAGGAGTTTACGGAACTTGTTACAGAATTTGACTGGGGAAATTCATGGTTTTGGGATCGTGCGCTCGCTCAGGCAAAATTCGCTTATAACAATTCACCGAATCGTAGCACCAGACATAGTCCATTTCAGATCCTGTACGGCATGCATCCTCGCGGAATACATGAGTTGTGGCATATGGGAAAGTTGGAGCAGAGAAGTGTTGATGGAGAAGATTTTGCTAAAGCAATGAATGAACTACACGAATAGGTTAAATCAAAGTTGTACGACAACATTCAGAAATACAAACAACAGGAAAACCTAAAGCGATGGGAAGTACAATTCAATGTAGGTGATGAAGTCCTTGCACACTTGCGCAAAGAATGGTTTCCTAAGGGCGCATATGACAAGCTGAAATTTAAGAAGATTGGTCCCTGCACGTTTTTGCGTAAATTCTCAGCGAACGCTTATGAGATACAACTGCCACCAGATATAGGCATATCACCTATTTTCAACGTGGCAGACCTGTTCCCATAAACTGCCAACCTGGAGGAAGACAGTGTGGTACGGCCAGAACGAGACACCCAAGTTGGAGACAGTTCTTGGATGAGGCACATGCCTTCGACTCAACCCCATGAGATTGAGAAGATTCTCGACACACAAGTGGCCAAGAGGACTCGCAGGAAGGAGTATTTATGATACCTTGTCAAGTGGAAGAACCATCCAATCGAGGATATTTCATGGCTCGACGTGGCGTAGATACAGAAGGTGGGTTATTCTCTGGAGGAGCTCATGGAACAGAGCCATGAATTTTTCTTACCCCGGAAGCCTGATGCAAGAGCATCTAGCTGACGGGTCATCATGACGAAAGGCTGTTTGGTCTCTAAGACGACTGAAAAGGAAATTGCTAAGTGAACACTGTAGTTGTTTGTGTTTATGTTGTTTTAATTTCATAAAGAACAATATGTAGGAAGGTAGAGGATTAATTAGGCAAATTGTTGCAAGTAATTAACTTTATTTTCATGTCAATTTTTACAAGATTGTAACATAGGACAATAAACAGTTTTTGGAACTAAAAAATGTATAACCAACAAAATGTAACCAACAGCAATTAGGAGAAAATTGTTCCAGACAATTATTTGAAAGGGAATAGAATACAATTGTAAGAGGTTCGACTTTTTGGAGAGAGAGAGTGAAATCTAATAAAAATATCTTTGAGCACACGGACTATTTTCCAATATCCTGTAACTGTCTTTCTATCTCTTATTCTGCTAAATTGCCAGAACCAGTGAAAGCACATTCTCTGTTTTGTTCCACAAGCATGTACACACATGTGTTTCTATTTGCATTGATTCAAGTAGGCCTACAAATCAAAACAAGTTGCAGACATAATTAAAGAATACGTTGCAGAAACGAGGTCATAAAGTCCATGAATTTATCAATCAAGAAAGCGCAGAGGAATCCTAGACATTTATACTTAATTCGAGCATCAAAGGTAGAGACAAGACGCAAGCATTTCTGGACAACATATTCAAATAAATCATATAGGTACTTTTGAAGAACAAACCCTCTTGTTTCATTTATAAAATAAGCACAAGAATCTCCATTCGAATATATATAGTTAAAAACCCTCATTTAAATATACATACAGTCCATATATTAACACTGTACAAGGTTCGAAGGGTATCATAGCATACGGCTTTAGAAACCCTAACTGTAAAACAAACCCTACAACAACTACCCACAAGAGGAACAGAGCAAGACTAACAGCCTACAGATACATATTGACAACGACCTCAAATCATTACAATAAATTGTTGTAACCCTACCCTACGATGAGAAAGAAACAAGTCACAAGATGACAGGGAATGACCCTACCCGGGTCTAGCCAGAGCATCGAGGAGCCGAAGTCCAAAACCCTCCAGGACGAATACACCTGCAACGACATACATTAACCGAAGTTTGTGAGTAATATGTGGTAGAGGAAGTAAAGACCGGAGAAAACAACGAAACCAAGGTTTGAATTTAGCTTGCAGAGGAAGGAGGCTGACATTGTAGTCACCTAGGGCCACTCTGCTCACGAAGGAGCAAGTGCGTCAATTTAACAGTTTGGAAAGAAGAAAAGATTAATAGCAGAGGACAAAAATCTTACCTTGACATTGCGAAGGGAACCGAAGCCAAGACCCTGTGACCATGACTTATCCATGAAACAGATGAATACAACCAGAGCACTCAACAACAGTCGCATAGAAGGATTCAAGACCAAAAGGAGTCGCACAATCCAGTGAAATAACCAACATTGACTTGTACCCAGAGAAATCTCAATTTCCAACAAGCAGACCATAATCCATAATTCGACAGAAATATTAAGTGCAGACAGAGAAACAAATAACGGAATAACCATGTTCAAACAAGAGCTCATTACCAGATGGAGAAGCCGACAAGTTTCCACGTCAAGACCCGAGCCAGAGTACCAAAGGCAGCATAATATTACACAGAGAAAACTGCGCAGCATAACCACATTGCAGAGCTCTCAAACCTCAACAGTTCGCATGCAAAATGACCGGAGATAGGGTTTGAGACCCTCATACCAAAGCGGGAGTGACTATTCCGAGGAGTGGACACTTCTCTAATATCAATTAGCGTGGGTACAAATCATAAGTGCGGACCCCAAACCAATTACCAAATCATTTCAATCAACCGCCAAATAAAACATATCATATGTAATCCAACCACTCATCATTAAATTCATTCACAGTCATATTATTAACGTTGGTAAGTGTGACAAGGGTGGGTTGGACCCATCAATATCCAACGAGATATTAGGATTGGGGATAGGCCACTCCAACTAAGAATGACATAAAATCCCAAAAATCACCCCAAAAAAGGATTCCCTTCTTATTAAGTTTAGAGGACAAAACTGACACAATTCTACCACAAATGCATTCTAAAGTGTCCAAGTTCCTTAGCAAGAGAACCATCAATAAAACAAAACCCAATCACCATTTCTGCTACAAATGTTTTATCAACAAAGTGCAAATAAATTTGCAAACCCTCATCCCCTTCCTGAATCCACTAAAGAGGATAAAAATCTCAATACGATTGGTTAAATAATCCTTAGTTCATCAGAATGCCATCCCCAGTTTTTTAATATCATCTTAAAGAGTCACATTGTAGTGAACCTATTTTAGAAAGGTGCAAACCTTCTCTAGATGCTAATGAGCTAATTGTAAATCCTTCATCAATTGTCATTGGATAGAACACTTTCATATACCACCAATGATGTAAAAGTTGCCAACTTATAAGAAAGTATGAATGACCAAACACTTTGCAACTAATGAGTCCAGCTATCATATGAATCCCTAGATATCCAACGAGATATTAGGATTGGATATAGGCCACTCCATCTAAGAACGACATAAAATCCCAAAAATCACCCCCAAAAAAGGATTCCCTTCTTACTAAGTTTAGAGGACAAAACTGAGACAATTCTACCACAAAGGCATCCTAAAGTCTCCAACTCCAAATGATATGGGAAGCTAAATCCCAACCATTCATACTTCCCTCCCACTCACAATGAACCAAACTAAAAACTACCTTCTAGGTAGCCCAAATTCTTCAAAATATGATAGATTCAAACACTTGAAATAGATGAGGAGACTAGATAATGCATTCCACACTACAAAGGTCCCTTAAACTTTAATAGGATACTGCACTAAAAGAACTTGATGCTAAAGTAAAATTAATCAAGGAGATAAACCTTCAAATCACCACACCACCCACTTGGATACAAGAATACTCCCTTGAGTGGCAACATCAATCAATCAAAGAACACACATTTACTTGGGCATGGTGTGAACATCCCATGTAACCAAGGGAAACCATTGATCCCCAACATAATTAGACCACAAAAAATCTCTCAAAATTTTCTCGAGTCATAAAAATGGAGTCCAAATAGAAAACAAATAAGGAAAATAACAAACATGAGACATGTGAAGAATAAAAATAACAATAGCCTATGTTCCTGGAAATGGAAGGTCCATATGATGCCAAATATCAAGCTTGTTGTGCAACTTTTACAAATGCCAATCCAACATGTAAATGGGTAAAAACCAAAATCTAAATGGATTCCCCAAATATCATGCAATAACCTTATAGTGAAGATACAACTGAATAGTAGCAGTCCAATAATTGAGGTTAGACAAACCTACTAACCAAACGTTAGTTATATGAGAACTCACTATGAGAAAACCACTCTTCCTTTGTAAAACATTAATCTAGCATATCCTTGTCACCAGAATAATACATATAGGGGGGACAAAACAATGAGGATCTCTATAAGCTATCACCCCATCTGTAAAAGGACAATGAGCCAAAAAATACTACAAATGGGAGCTAAACATACCTCTAACCTAAGCAAGTTCCTTAGCAATAGAACCATCAATACAACAAAACCCAATCACCATTTCTGCTACAAATGTTTTATCAACAAAGTGAAAATACATTTGCACACCCTCATCCCCTTCTTGAATCCACTAAAGAGGATAGAAAAGCTCAAAACCATTCGTTAAATAATCCTTAGTTCATCAAACTACCATCCCCAATTTTGTAAGATCATCTTAAACAGTCACATTGTAGTGAACCTATCGTATAAAGGTGCTAACCTTCTCTAGATGCTAATGAGCTAATTGCAAATCGTTTTTCTACTTTGAACATAACATGTAGACCCAACCTTTAATGTGCTTACCAGTATGACGCAATGTATCCTCCCACCAAGTAATCTAGCCTTATTCCCCAATTGGATGAAGGCAAAAGTTTCATATTGTTTGAACATGGGATTGAAATTACTAGATGGGAGGAAGTTAATAGATTCTCATGAGGAAGCTACAATCTAGATCAAAAAATGATTTGAACCAATCACATGTAAACAGGTAGATCAACAAGATAAAGTTTACCATGGGCAAAGAGAGCATAGAGAGTCGAGACTCATTTGTTGATGATGTGCATCAATTTAAGCAAAAAATTGATATTTCTATTAAAAGTTAGTTAATGGTCAAGGAAGTTGGTCATTACCTCTTCTAAAATCTACTAATTTTTAAGACATGTGAGATTATTGGTAAATTATGTTTTAGGATGTTATTAGGGTATTTTATCATTCATTTGGGACATTCAAGGACCCTATATTACAGATGGTATACTCTTGAACACATTTAAAGCTAAATGAAAAGTTTGAGAAAGTTGCAATTTAAAGATAAGGACATAGAGTAGATTGTACTTTGCAACATTCACAATAAATTCCAAAAAGAATTTATTCCATTTCAATTGTGAGAATTAAGTTTAAATGAGGAATTTAACATCTTTACTTTAAGGTAAGGTTCAACTCAAAATATGTGATTGTTGGTTGAGTTCCCTCGCTAAATAGATGTTGTTGTGGGCTTTCTCTGAATTCTTTTATTATTATAATTGTGCAGGAAAATTCAATTTTATAGTAGGCATTTAATGATATATCTTCTACAATAATGTTTCTTGAATGTTTTAATATTCTAAAACATTAGTTCTTCAATAATTTGCTTTGATTATTTCTTTGCATTTAAAAGACAACTTATAATTGTTCTACATGTATAGGTCTATAATTAAACTTCAACTCTTCATGTTTAAGATTAAGCAACTTGAATAAACATATATTAGGCATTTGAAAATCAAAGAGATTACAATGTTATGGTTGAATATGCATTACATGTCATCTTAGTGCTCACCCTTGGGATAGACAAAAATAAATCATAATTGTTCAATTATGTAGTATTAATATGTTGGAATAATTTATCCTATTCGTTGAAATTTTTCCCTACCCTAATTATTTTATTCCATGAAAGCTTTGGACAAAAATAGGATTACCTAGATTAGCGACTTGCAATTTCACTCCCCCTCTGATCCAGATTTAAACAGGAACGCAATAAAATACAGAGATAACCATATACACAAAGATGCAGCGGAAATAATACTTCATTTCATTAATGGAAAATACTGAAATATGCTTACAACCGGAAATAGAAATAAACCAGCTAGGGCGATGGTAGCTTATCTCTGAGAAGAGATGTGTGGCTACATGCCTCTGAACTGTGTTACAATGAGGCTCGAAGGCCTATTTATTGTTGAGAAACAATGGAAAAAACCCTTCACATTCCAAAACCTAACCTTGGAAGATGAAATGCCAAATTGTGGGCCCCGTTTTTGGGTAAGTTGGTACATCAACTTCTCGGGGTCGCGAATTGGTCGTCTTATCTCCATTTGACGCGCATGATAGCCCATTGGAAAGATCTCTCCGAGGACTACGACGGAAAAGACGATTTTTGGGCAGAAAAATCGCTGGTGGTAGATTTCCCAAAAAACGTCGTTTAGGGCCTCAAAATGGCTCCGGAAGTTTAGGACCCGAAAAACTGCTAAAAATAGTAAATTGTGCTATAATTAAGGAAACTGAA
>APFE030157023.1:35469-62065 GCA_000404065.3 Pinus taeda
CCTTCTTTCTTCAAGAATCTCACCATGAGATCTTATCTGGGTTATCAACCCAATAACCAGAGTGAAGAATGAATCTATTGTATCAGATTCCTTCATGCTGAGTGTTTCAAAGTCTCTCCTCAACATCTGCAACTTTGCAGTCTTCACCTTCTCCATGCCTTGATAAGCAGTTTTCAGAGTATCCCATGCCTCTTTGGACTTTGTTGCTGCTGCAATCCGTGGAAAGACACTTTCATGTACTGATTGGAAGAGTAAAAAGAGGGCTTTGGCATCCTTCTTCTTGTTACTCTTCAACTGGTCTCTTTCTGCTACTGTCAAAGCAGCCAACGCTGTTGCATCTGCAGGTTCAGCATAGCCAGTTTCAACTAGCTCCCATATTCCTTGAGAAGCAAACAATGCTTTCATTTTTATGGACCAATCATTGTGATTTTTCCCATTGAACTGTGGCAGTTGGGAATTTGTCAAACCTGTTCCAGCATCTGCCATCTTAAAAGAAAAGATGCTGACTGTAAAATTAAAAACAGGCAAAAAGTTTCTCTGCTGAAAAAATCTGCTCTCCAAACTTCTTACAGCCCCTACAGTGAAAAACAAACTCTGCTTTTTGACTCACTGAGTGCCTAGACTAGCTCTAATACCATGTTGGAATTTTTATGGTGAATTCCATAACACAAAACATCATAGAACAACTCTCTGATATGATGGAATTTTCTGCTAAATTCCTTAACAAACAAAAACCACAAAACTGCTCTGTTTTTACACAGAAAACTGAAAATTTCGTTTTCTGGAATTGGTGTTGCAGCAACAGGAATCGGTGTTGCAGCAACGCTGATCGTGGTGTTGCAGCAACGGGAAAATACTCTGTTTTTTAATAACACAAAAAAAACAGAAAACTATTTTTGACGCTAAGGCACTTTAAGAAAAGTGACGCTTTGTGTAACAGCAACTAGAACAAGGGGCGTCAAATCACTAATAAACTTAGAGAGTGAAATCAAAGTGTTTTTGACACTTGGTGTAACAGCAACTGAAAATCAGCAAAACAGTAAACTTGTATTTATAAACTGTAAACAAAACTGATACAGAAAACTAACTGTTACAAGAGGAACGCTTCAGTTCCAGAAATCGATTTTCTATCTCAGAAAATCACAGGTTCAGCACTATTGTGCATTTACAGAAAAGACACACTCTGTTCTTCTAACCTTCTCTCAGAAACAGAACTGTTGTTCTAAAATTTCTTACACTGCCTAATGTATTAACAGAACTGTTGTGCATTACATTTATAGGAAAATAAATATCCGATTAAACAATAAACTAAAAACAAAATATCTCCTGATCTTTATCGCTGTATTTATTGCAAAAGAGGCGGTGATGACTTTTACGGCAAAAACAAGTTGGTTGTCTGCAGGAGATTTAATTCTGAATTTAAAGTTCAAAATATCAGTGGACTTTTGCGGCACCGAACAATCTGAAATTAATTGCTGAAGATCAGATTTCGGTTCAGTATTAATCAGGTGCAGTTGGAATTAAATTCCAACAATATGAACCCCACATCCACAAGAACCCCCGGAAGAGGTCCCATCGAAAAATCCAATAGGGAATTTGTCCTCCAAGTCTTGATAGGAAACTGACCAAGAATAAGCTCTGGGTCCAAGGATCGATCTCCAGATAATATGAAACAATTCAGCGACGAGGATTGAATGGCAGGTTGCCTGCTCTCAAAAATAAAATCACTGCGACTTCTATAAATTCCCCCAATGACGTAGAGGGGTAAAGCTGTATAAGAACTCTAACAAATTGACCAGGAAGTGAGGCATGAAAGAATGGAAGAACGTTCCACCGGGGTGCTGATCTTCAGGGTTCTGAGGACTTCCTCCCAAATAGCCACCGCAAAGGGGTAGGGGAGGAAGAGATGAGGACAGTCTTCAGAGGCCAGCCTACAAAGTGAGCATCTGCCCTGCCCTTGAAAGTCCCGTTTCATAAAGTTTTCCCAAGTTAATATATGGTTATGAATCGTCAACTAAATGAAGCATTTAAGCTTGAGGGAACCAGCTACTATCAGCGAGTGCATGTCAAGGATTCCTGTAGAATCAACCTCCTCCAAAAAGGATTTTCGGTTGCTGTAGGGAGCATAAATATTAAGGATACAAATTTTATGTACAGATCCCTGCAGAAGCCAGACAAGAGAATACCAGCAGACGTCGTGTACGATTTGAACGTAAAAACATTGGGATTCCACGTAGCAGCAAGCCCTCCAGACGAACCAGAGGCATTGGTAGCGCAGACCTCCCATGTTGGGAATATATTAAGTAAAATGTCCTCAGCCTTTGTCTTTCTTCATCGTTGTTTCTTACAGAAGAACAATATCTGGTTTTTTTGTTCGAATGTTTTTAACCAGGGATCTTTTTGTTTGCGAGGATCCCATCCCTCTGATGTTCAATGACATAAGTTTCATTTTGTGAACACGGAATCGGGAAACAGTGCTCTAAGATCCCGCGATTGCGAGTCTTCCAAGATTTCGATCGATCCATTGGTTGGGCCAAGATAAAAGGAGGGGAACAATGCATCCTCCATTGTCTTCGAGAAGCGTAAATTCAAGTCACCTTCAATACCTCCACATAATGAAAATTTTAAATATTTTGTTTCTTTTCTTTTTCTCTTTTTTGTATCAGGTTGATCTGCTTCTCTTCCTGCGGAGCTAGCTCCAATGTGAGAAAATCTCTCTTGATTGTAATTGGTTCAAACCCCAAAGACGGGTTATCAGCAAAAGTCTCCAAGTCCTCATCGACTGCGGTGGGGAAGTGGTCAGTTAACTGAGAAAGTTGATGACAAATTCGAGATAATAGAGATTTTTTTGGGGTCTTGCGACCAGATGAGTCCTTTGTTTTGCTCCTGTGTTTAGAAGACGTGATTTTAGAATTAGGAATATTGATTTCAGAGTCCATGAATCTGTCTACTCTTGTATGACTTGTCAGAAGCGAGTGATTGACAACTGTGGAGTCGATCTGAGCCTGTGTTTCTGGAGGATCCATTTCCATTCCTGTCTCCATGAGAGTAGAACATATTGGGTCACCCGAAATTTTGCCCATCTTCGCAATCGGTTTTCAATTGTAGACACTCTATCTACTCAATATCTCTGACCACTGAGACGATCGGGGCATTCTGCAAGCAGATGCCCAGTATTATGGCAACCAAGGCACCGATAAGGGACCCCAGTAATCAATTTTCCTTCTGATATAGAAATTGCCCCAATATATGCCATAGGCTGCAGGGAGGCCACCTAAGAGGTCAACTTCCACCAAAAACCAGGACGTTGTCTTGTCCAACAGGCCCATACACCCTTTATCACGTCCTACAATTTCCCAATTCAACGTAATACAATTTCCCAATCTTACTAGCAATAGACTCCTTCGTTCACAATTCTATTGGACGACCGCGCAATTTGGCCCAAATGATTTTCCTTTTGGGCGCCTCAGGAACTGGGTCGAAGCCGACTTTCCAATTTTGTAGCACAAGGAACCCTCGACCTATCACCGAGGGCATAGCTATAATCCTCGAAGCATCTCGACCTTTCACCGAGGGCATAGCTATAATCCTTGAAGCATCTTCCTCCTTTAGAAAGTGAAATCCAAACCATCCGTTCACCATCACACTAACTTTGGTCCTGTAACCAAGCAGGGAGGAACAACTCTTGTGAACCCTCTCTTTACTTTGAGATCAATTCATCCTCATGAATTGCCAACGACCCATCAACATTCTGTCTCAATCTGTGGACATTTTTCCAGTAAAGAACAACTCCCAGAATGACCTTCTGAACTTCATCTATGGCTTTGATCGACCTTTTACTCTTACCTTTGGATTTTTTATTCTGACTTTTGGATTTTTTATTCTGAGTGTTATCCATAGGCGGGATTTCTCCTACAAATGCAGCAACCAGCCCTTTTGACTAGCCCACCTGTCCCGAGCCAATAACATCCTTTGCTTTGTTGTACCCATGTCTACCTACCACCTCATTCTCTGCTGCCACGGTGACTTCAATGAGCTTATGGTCAGTTAGGTTTGTTTGTCCTGCCATGTGTTATATGAATAAACACGATTCCCCAGCCACCGCTAAGTTGAAAATTCCGTCAGCCACTTGTTGTGAATGGGGAATATTTAATTTTAATTAGTGGGAAAGCCCGTACGTTACACGAGTCCAGGACGTGGAATTGCTTGTTGTTTTTGTGTTGAATTCCCAGCCAGTCGGACTCAGTTGTCGGAATAACATCTGTGACGTAACTTTGGGCAATAGACAGGCAACTTTTCACCAGGACTTTCTTCATTGGATGTCAGACGCCAAGTAGATCTTGGAAGATTGTTCGAGAGCTAGAGCAATGGGAGGCTTTCTACAAAATGATTTGGAATGGGCCCACCACGCTGTAGGGCACCATTGGAAATTTGAAATGTCCTTTGGCGTAAAGAAGTCACAGAACCCAGCAGCTTCGACTTGTTGAAGATCTGGCTTGATTCAGACCTATTTGACGACGCTTGACAACTTAATTGCAAGCAAGGCCAAGCTATCATATGATCTCTAGAGGAATTCTTCAGATCATGATAATTACACCATTCTCTTAGCTTCTTTAACAGCTACAAAACCCTGAATTCAAATTACTAAACCTCGTGATGGAAGAACATGAACTAGTATGACTGTTCCGCAAGCTTCATGTTGATTCTTTCGCCTGAATATATCAAGCAGAAGAAAGAAGTCTCCACTGCTTTCAGTCGGATAAATTAAACTTACAATTTAAACCTCCCACACTCTAACAAACATATTGGATCCATCCACAGTACATTGTACACCAACACAAACTAAATGTTAACCATTTATCACCCCATCTGCACCTGAAGCTCCTACTTGATTTGCTAGATTCTCCCCCATCCCCTACCAATCCCCTGTTATTAATAACTTCCTCCTCACTTATTAGCTGTTGCAGAGTTTTGGTAGGTTACATGGGAAAATAACTTGTGTTATAAACTACTGCAATGAAGATTTCCAAATTTTTGCCTCTAATTAGTTCTGTAAGACTCCTTTCCGTGTGCATCATGTCAATATTTTGACACAGTCACCTCTTTTCCATATCAGGGGAAGGATACCTAGCATGTTTGCGCCTTCCAAGCTCTCTATAATCAGTTATGATCAGGAAAATCACATACATAGCTAAAACCACTAACCTGACCAGTTGTATGATTTCTAGTATTGGAATTTCAATAATTTTTACTATTCTGATGTTCATAGGCTTCCAAAAATCATAAACGTAAGTCACTTACCACTTGTAACTAAGTCCAGCACTCCACTACTCTATATTTGTGACTAACTTCTCCACGGTTGGAAAGGAGAAACCGGTTTGTTGTTGCTGCCACTTACATGAATACTAAGAGAGGAGCCAAACGGACATGATTGATGCACGCAGACCCCATGTTGCAAAAACGTTCCGTGTTACCAGCTCAGAGTTGTTTTACCCGTAGCTAGAACCAGCAGCACCACACACCAAGACTGCTGGATGCTCTTTATGTGCCTTAGCATCTAGCAGAATACCAAGAAAGTCTGACATACACGATCTCTACAAAATGTTTTTCTACATGCAGGCTTATGGATTCCAATATCAAATGGTTCAGTAATTTCTACTGAGTAAATTTATCCTATGTTACACCAGTTTTAAGGATAATGAACCGCATACAAAAACAAATTATATGTAAATAAATAAAGAATATTAAAAAATTGAAATTTTCTTTTAGGCATTTGGGGTTTATCAATGAAGTTGGGTTACATTTTTTGGCAAGAGAGGGCACTTTTTGGGTGAAAAACAATAGCTCAATCAAGCCATTTAAAGCACTGAGAAAATAAATATTTGAGCCCTGGCTTGAGCTGTTTGAGGGTTTAAATAATGTAACCCGAAGTTATTTAGAAGCTCGATTGAGCCATCTTTCTGAAATTTCCCACCAATACAACCTAGGCATGGAATTAAAAAATGGTTCGATTGAGCCTTAAAGTACGATCGGGCCTTGAAACTAGAACTAGCTATAGGCTGGATCAAGCTTTAAACCTAGATCAAGCCTTTATTCAACCACATTAAGGGCTCGATCGAAACCCTCGATTGAGCTATTTGAATTTCGAAATCAAGCACTCAATTGAGTGTTTTAAGCACTCGATTGAGCTCCTAAGGTCCTAAAAGTCACTGCATTAGCACCCATTTTGCAGATTTCTCCGCAAACCCATTTTTACCCTAGCAGATTTATGGTAGAATTTGTCCTTAAGTAGCAGAGTTGATCATGTTGGATTCTAGAAAGAATCCTCTATCCAATGTCATATAAGTTTGACATTTTCAAATCCATAAGATATTTTTCATTGAATTTCTTTTAAACATAATGTTTGAATTGTTTTTGTAAAGTAGGCGTTGAATAAAAAATCAATAACATAAAATATACACAACAAAAAAATTTCAAAATGTACCACTTTCTTTGTCTATGAGTCCTATTCAAAAGGGCAGTCTTGGTTTGCCAAGTTATTTAAAGAGTTGAATAAAATCTTATGTGAACTCACATGTCTCCAAAATGCAATTGAAATATTACTTCGCCAAATTCGAAAAATAAAAAAAAATATAATTTGCATAAAAATATTAATATGAAAACTTAGTTCTCTCAGTGTAGATCATATATATATATAATATATATATACATATACATATATATTTTAAAAATTACACAAACACACACATACCTTTTAAGATGTGCGAAAATTTGCTTTAACGGAAAATTGAGAGATTGTAAGACACTATTTTTTTTTTCCAAAAAGTATCATTAAGACAATAACATAATTCTCCACCTATTATCTTTTTTACTGTGAATCCATATTCACAATGCTTATATGAATTTTGATGGCTTTAATTTGATAAAAGAGGAAAAACTTGAAATTTCATCGTCACATTTGGCTCAAAAATATAATACATCTTCATGCATTCACCGTTTAATATTACCATTTGAAAAGCTTACATAGTTCAAAAAATAACAATTCAAGGAATAACAACTTCTGGTCTGCCTAATAATCTTAGAGTTACATAGAATTCTTCAAAATAGAACTTCTAATAAACAAAAGATTTTATACATAGACTGATATTGCCACGTTTTGACCTGCCATGGCCTAACCAAACAAGAAACAGTAAGAAAACATAATAATAATAATAATAAAACATATGCATGGTGATTATTGTGCTGAGCCCTTTGCTTTCAAAGCTTGTTGTGAATCATTTCCATTGAAGGAGAGAACTATTGGTTGATCTGCAAATGAGAATGTTAAGCTTATGATCAATTCCATCAAGCTTCTCATCGAATCTTGCTATTCTGATATTGTTTCTTTGCTAAGGGTTGTTACTGTCAATGAGGATGTGACCCATCAGAACTTTAGTGTGTCAATATAGATTAGAAGCCTATATATATCCTAAGAAGCATGAGTGGGTGGAGTTCCAAGTGTTATGAATCAAATCTCGAGCCTCAGTATTGACATGATAGTCTAGAGTGCAACGCCTCTCACAACTTACCTCGACTTTGCTTTGCTCAATTTCTTGTCAAACCTGAAAAGTTTCCCATGCTCGTGCTTGAGTACGACGCTGTGAGGTAGAGATAATCTAGCATGTAACTAACTTAGAAGCGGAGGAATGTCCCTTGCCTCAGCCCTGGCAAGTTGCAACAGTCCTCCCATGTAGTGAAATTGGCTAAGCGAAAAAGGTGACAATGAGGTGATAGAGAGATTGCGAGAAAGAGAATGGGGGAGAAAACATTAAACGCAATTGCAAGAAACATTACAAACCTGAGTGTCGTAGCTTTGGTTATGTTGGGATTAGGCGAGATAATGCCTAGATTCAAAAAAATAGATGACTTGGGAGGAAAAATAGAATCGCAGAGGAAAAAGAAGACTAAGACGGAAAAAGGGTCACAAATTTTGGAGGTAATGGAGAAAGCTAAACTTAGATTATTGTTATGATGACGATAGGATTGAGACTTTAATCTTAGACCACAGATCTTAATATCTTGAGAGTGGTTGAAACCATCCCGTTAGTGTTAAAGACTATATATTTGAGGCTCATCTGACTCAATGTAATAGGGCTTCTTTGAGTGTTTGTACACTCTCCAGGTATCTTACCTGGAGAGCCATTTAAAATATACTTAATATATTCACTTTTTATCATGGTATCAGAGCTTCAGGCTTGTCGATCCTGTACGTTGAGTGAAGGGCACGACTGAGATGAAGATCCCATTGTGACAATCCACATGCATTGTATTTTAACATTTCAGCACGGATGTGGTTAGAACGTCGTGAATCCGTGCTTTACACGTGCGATGAACTTCGCGAGTCCGCGGTGGTAAATTGCGTTGATCGTGGAAACTTAGAAAAAAAGGTTGTGTGTTTTTGTTTACTAGAAAGCTTGTTGTGTGGCAAAAGAAGGACGTTCAACCTCCATGCCAAAGACCCGATCTTTGGGGAGCGCGTGGAGAAACAAAGTTGTGCATGACTGCCATTGATCTGCACAGAGTGGTGAGAACTACCAAGGAGGCTGTTGTCTGGCTGGACCGCTATCTACCTAGATCACTGAGGTAACGTGGTTCCTCACAGGAGATGGTGGAGGCTAGAGATCAGCCAGTGTTGGAGGATGCATGAGCATGGACACATGGAGGAGCTCAAGTAGTGATTATGGTGGTTGCGTAGAGTGGAAAACAGGCTGCAAATTGCAACGGTAGCATGACCAGCGACAAGCAACTTGAAGGTCGCGTGTTTAGTTTTGGTCCTCTGCCATCTAAGAGGAGAAGGTTGTGAGGAGATTTGCATTCAAGACACAAGCAGGACTGCATAAGATCGGCTCAGCAAAATCAAAATCTGGGTCTGCGCGATCTGAGTGAATTTTGTGGCAACCATGGAGCCCAAGGAAGGCCAAGATCGCAGGAAGATTGGAATTTAGCCCCAAATTAATCCAGCGTGGTGATTGAGGCGTGGACGGAAAGAATGAATCTATGTTATGCTTATGCCATTTTTTTAATTATCGTTCAGACATCTGCCAGAAAGGCATATTTGCGTGAAGAGGAGAATGTTTGATCTATCTGTGGAGCCATAGAGCCGGTGGAGATATCCTAGTGCCGGTGCAAAATTTGACTGTGGTGTGGCTCTTGGGATCCTCCATTGTTCGATCGACCTTGTGGCCCATTCCTGTGTGGGTGGAGTGTGAACGTTGTAGGAGTTGAGCGCATGTGTTTAGACAAGCAGAAGAAGCTGAGGGGGATGCCGAGCTGTGTCTTCCACTGCCTGGATGGAACTGTGATCATGCTAGTGGAGAGAACAGAGAGCATCAATGTGACATTCGACTATGGTGCTTTGATGTGGCTACTAGAGCAGACTGAAGTGCGCAGCCACGAGAGTGGTGGATCGATTTCCAGATCCGAAATCGATAGGGGAGAAAATGAGTCTTCAAAGTAAACTAAAAGAGTCCCATAGAAAACTAAGGAGAAAGCATCAAAGGAGAAATGCAAAACACTGTTTTGCTGAATTTAGTGATGTGTTTCAAGTTGATGCTAATTATCAAGATGCGGATTTGGAATTTGGTGAGATTACTAAATGGTTAATGCCACATTTACCGCCTTTTTTAGGTATAATTTATCAAATATGGGCAAATGAAATGAAAACAATGTTATGGAAAGTAAATTTACTGGATTATGTTGAAGATGTTATTAATGATAGTGGAGATGCATCAGTATTAAGTCTTATAACATCTGTATTAGATGACAACATCATACTCATCATAATATATGAATATGGAGAGATTCTTAGTACAAAATTCCTATGGGATGTTTTAGAAATGAAATACTATTTGAATGAGGACAATGATGCTGAAGCTATTGCTCTTGAAAATCATTCCATATTTGATTGTGCAATTGAAGATGCAATGATGGGTGATGAATGTGTGTCTATAACTGAAACTTGTGATGATGAAAACACATCCATTATTATAGAATCTGAAATTTTTCCAGATGCAGAAATCAAGTTTGATGAGACATATACCTCATGATGAGTGGATCAATTTGATGATTGAAAAACATCTTATTGATGAATTACTGTTAGGTGAGAAGGAAGGCCAATCTTCACATACATATCAAGGGCAGAACATGCTTGCAACAAAAAAACTGATTAAAGAGGCTGAAGGCATAACTATGTCAGCAGAGAGGGATGGAGTAGTGAGAGATGGAGAAATGAAAGCTCTCTTGAAGGTACAGGTAGACAAAATAAAATGTGGTCCCCTTTATAAATCTAACATTGTTTTTTGTGCAGATATAGGGAGACAAGAAGAAGCAATTGAAGAATCTCAAAAAACTGCAACATCAAATGCAAAGAATGTTAGTATATACTGGAAGAGGAAGATAAGGGTTCATGTGTTCCTCCGGTTTGGTAGAAAACGTAAAAAAGAGGCGAAGCACCATCATTTTCTTATGGCAAAGAAAGTGAAAATGAAGCTTCATCCATAGATGAACAAGCATGGATTCTCAAGCAAAAATACTAAAACAAAAACTCTGTTACCAAGTTGTTCATGTTTTAATTGTAAGCCTAGCTGAGACTAGACCAGCAGGCGTATGTTATTGTCTAATACCCTTTCTCCATTAAGGGCTTGTGTTGGAAGTAATGGAGAAAGCTAAAATTAGATTACTGTTATGGTGATGATAGGATTGAGACTCTAATCGTAGACCTCAGATCCTAATATCTACGGAGTGGTTGAAACTTTAAACCATCTCGTTAGTGTGAAAGCCTATATATTTGAGGCTCATCTGACTCAATGTAATAGGGCTTGTACGAGTGTTTATACACTCTCCAAGTATCTCATCTAGAGAGCCATTTAATATATAGTTAATATATTCAGTTTTTAACAACAAAGATAACACAAAGCACAGGATGTAAGTTTTAACCCCGTACAAAAATTCCCTGCATACGAATTCTATAACACAGAAAAATAAACAATGCAAGAGCATAAAACATACAACATATATACACAGATTTTCCCACTGGATCCCAAAACCGAGACTACCAGCTTGATTTTTCATTATGTTCCTTTCAATATTACAATACATAACTATACATGGCGAAGCATCCAATACCACGGACCGAAAACCATCGCGTCAAAACTGTGGACCGAAAACGATAGGTAGGTTCGCCCAACCTAATATAGGGTCCAAAAAAAAATTTCCAGAGGCGCTACCCCGGACCCCGTAGAGGCGGCCTACCTACAAGAATAGGAACCTTCACCAATTT
Source organism: Pinus taeda (assembly GCA_000404065.3). Taxonomy (NCBI): domain Eukaryota; kingdom Viridiplantae; phylum Streptophyta; class Pinopsida; order Pinales; family Pinaceae; genus Pinus; species Pinus taeda. The sequence goes on from APFE030157023.1 coordinate 46,787, forward strand.
ACTATCCTGCATATTAAACCTCTACAATATTGTCTCGACATACTTCCTCTGCGTTAACCAGAGCTTCCTCTTTGCCCGATCTCTTTTAATTTCCATGCCCAAAATATAGTTTGCAGCACCAAGATCATTCATGTCGAATTGGAAGGACAATTGGGTATTCAAATCCTGGATAATTTCTTTGTCATTTCCAACTAGCAACATATCATCCACATACAAGACCAGATAAATAACACGATCACCAATTAATTTAAAATACACATAGTGATCTACTTTGCTTCTGGTGAAGCCAAGTCCCCGTATAAATGTATCAAATTTCTAATACCACATCCTTGGTGACTGTTTTAACCCATACAAAGACTTCTTTAACTTGCATACCAGTTCTTTATTACCCTTCACCACAAAGCCTTCAGGTTACTTCATGTAGATCTCCTCTTCCAGATCCCCGTGAAGAAATGTTGTCTTCACATCCATATGTTCTACCTCAAAATCAAAAGAAACAACAAGAGATAAAAATAATCTAATAGAAGTTACCTTGGCAACAAGAGAAAAAATATCACCAAAATCAATTTCCGGCACCTAAGAATAACCTTTTGCTACCAATCGAACTTTGTATTTCTCCACCTTTCCCTCTGCATTTATCTTCTTCTTGAACATCCATTTGTTACCAATGGGTTTCCTTCCAGCCGGCTAATCCCCTAGATCCCAGGCCTCATTTTTATGTAAAGATGCCATTTCATCAACCATGGCCTCTTTCAAGACTTTTCCATCCTCTGAATCTACTACTTCCTTCACAGTTCTAGGATCATCATCAGTGGTACATAAAACAAAATTTGAACAGAAAGCAGATGGACTATACCTTTTGAGCTACCTTCTTTCTCAAACTGATCTTCTCACACCTGGAGTTTGTGGGTCTCCATCTTATGATTCCTTCTCTGCTGCAGAGTCTGATTCTTCCTCCTTTAGCTCAAATTCTATCTTTTCAGATTCCTTTGGATGGACTTCATGTTTAATAATATTTTTCACTTCTCTAAACACCACATCTCGATTGCACACAACTTTCCTTGTTACTGGGTTCCAAAGCTTATAACCCTTTAAACCATCCTTATACCCAATAAAGATGCACTTTTCAGATTTACTATCCAACTTTGTTCGTTTCTCCTTTAGAACATGTACATATGCATCACATCCAAATACCCTCAAATGTGAAAAAGAGGGTTTCTTACCAATCCATACCTCTTGTCGAATTTTATCCTCCAACGCTAATGAAGGTGATCTATTGACTAGGTAACATGTTGTCTCCACCACCTCTGCCCAGAATCCTTGTCCTAACCCGGCACCACTGAGCATGCTTCTTGCCCTTTCCATCAACGTCTTGTTCATTCTTTCTGCAACTCCATTTTGCTGAGGTGTATATGGAGTAGACTTCTACCATGCTATACTAGAATTCTTACAGAATTCTTAAAATTTTTTGATGCAAAACTCTCCACTGTTATCTGTCATCAAAACCTTTATCTTCTTCTTTTCCTGGTTTTCCACCAGAGCCTTAAATTCTTTAAATCTGTCAAAGACCTCAGATTTCTTCTTAAGGAAATATATCCATGTATTCCTTGAGAAGTCATCTATAAATGATACATAGTACAAAGACTTACCCAGTGATGGAACCTTCACAGGTCCAAACACATCACTGTCCACAAGTTGTAATATATGTTTTTCCCTCTTACAACCAGAGGGCAAACTCACCCGATTCTGCTTCCCATATACACAATTTTCACAGAAATCAAAATCCAGAGAGTTATTACTCATACCTTCTACCATACTTTTACCATGAAGTATTCGAAGGCCCTTCTCTCCAATATGTCCAAGCCTTTGATGCCATAGCATGGTCTTCTCTCCAGAGACCACTAGATTTTCTTCTCCACTTTCAGGAACCACAGAACTGTAGCACCCATCAACAACAGTGTTACCTTGCAACTGGTAAAGAGTTCTAGTCCAAACTCCCCGGATCAATACCATTGCTCCTCGAACCATCTTGCAGGTATCCTTCTCGAACACTATTTTTACACCTGCATCATCCAGCTTGCATATAGAAATCAGATTTCTGGCTAATGCAGGAATATGCAAAACACCCGAAAGTGTTCTAACTCTTCCACCTTGCAACTTCAACTTTATTTTTCCGTGACCAACGATTCCAACCTTCCTATCATCCCCTAAGAAGACATTACCACCATCGTATTTCTCATACTCGCAGAACCACTCTCTATGGGGAGTGAAGTGAAAGGATGCACCTGAGTCAATAAACCATGCCTCATGATCTATGTGTACTTGAAGAAGCCAAGTACACATCCCCACCTTCATTTGAGGTGCTTTTCGCCTCTGCAGAAGAAGCATCATCAAATCCATTTCCTTTGTCATGAGCTTCAGATTTACATTCCCTTTTGTAATGCCCTTCCTTTCCGCATTTCCAGCAGACCACCTTTATAGGTTTTCTTGAAGATTTAGATTTCCCTCTAGATTTAGATTTCCCACTCGATGACTTATTTTTGTTTCTATTCTAGGAATGTCCTCGTACAGACAAGGCATCACCATTCTGGCTCTCCATATTTTTCCATCTCATCTCCTCCGTCAGCGAGGATGAGACTATTACATCAAACTGCAAGGCAGTTGCATTCCTACCAATTGCAATAACCAAACCATCCCACAAATATGGTACAGAACACAACAAATTGATGCACTTATCTTCATCTAAAATTTTAATATCAACAGATGCTAACTGACTTACCACTGTATTAAATGCGTTCAGATGCTCTGTCACCGAGTCTCCATCCTCAATCCTCAGATTATACAACTTTTTTTGCAGGAACAGTGTATTCACCAGAGACTTAGATTGGTACAAAGTCCCCAACCTGTCCCACAAAGCCCTCGTCGTAGCTTCCCCTGATACATTCAGCAATACTGAATATGAGATACAACACAATCGTATTGTGCTCTTTGCCTTCCGATCCAACTTCTTCCATTTTTCATCGAACACTCCCGTTGGTTTAGTACCCGGATCTACTGCGCTCCACTGATCTTTATCCACCAATAGATCCTCCATTTTGAGTTTCTACAACTCAAAACTCTAACCATTAAATTTCTCAATCTTTATCTTTCCACTGCTCGCCATATTCTATCACCACCAGAATCGATCTCGCAGATCTCCCATTGAACAGGGTCTACCACAGGGCCGAGTGAAACCCCTCAACCACAAAGCCATCCCCTTGAAGCCAAAACAACTCTGATACCAAATGTAGGTTTTAACCCAATACAGAAATTACCTGCATACAAATTCTAAAACACTGAAAAATAAACGATGCAAGAGCATAACACATAAAACACATATACACAGAGATTTTCCCACTGGATCCCAAAACCGGGACTACCAGCGTGATTTTTCATTATGTTCCTTTCAATGTTACAATACATATTTATACATGCTGAAGCATTCAATACCATGGACTGAAAACCACCACATCCAAAACCATGGACCGAAAACCATAGGTAGCTTCGCCCAACCTAATATAGGGTCCAAAACAATTTTTTCCGAGTCGCTGCCCCGACCCTGTAGAGGGGGGCTACCTGCCCCCCTGTGACCCCCCTGCTACGCAATCAACACAATGAACGGGGCGCTCCGTCCCCCATTCTAACCCCCCAGTTCACTATGTAGGTTAGTCGTGGAAAGAATATAACACAACCCAACACAGGAAGCTAACCCAGACCAGAGAATTATCAAAAGAAATAAAAATCCAGCCCCATAAAAATTGCAATTTAACGAGTTTGCGTGCATAAAGACATGGAAGAAGCAAAGCTTGACTATGAAGATGCTTACCTTGAGTGTTGAGATGCCCACAACTAGGTCGATGCCATAAGCACAGAGAGTAGCGAAAGAAATACCATTTGTAAGAAGAAAGACAGTTCTAGAAAAGTGTAGCATGACCAGAGTTGAGCCATGTGCATGCCTTCATATTCGCAATATTAACAAATTCAAACGGGTCTGAGTCACCAGAATGGAGTAGGCCCCACCAAATATAATGGATACAGGAGTATCGCCCTAAATAACTCCGATAGTAACATAACATACCACTGAACTTGAGGGAAGAAATCCCCAGGATTACCATTTCCTAGGAGGAGGAGTGAGCAAGAGTGTCCAAAAAACCTGCGAGTGTGATCATGATGTGAAGATTGTAGAGAGCCACACCCACATCCATAAAAACTACTTGTGCGTCATAATACCATCAAACCATAATGGATACAGGAGTCTTGCCCTAGATAACTCCGATAATAACATAACATACCACTAAAATTGAGGGAACAAATCCCCATGATTACCACTTCCTAGGAGGAGGAGTTAGCAAGAGTGCCCAAAAAACCTACAAGAATGATCATGTTGTGAAGATTGTGGAGAGCCACAACCCGCATCCATAAAAACTACTTGTGCGTCACAATACCATCAAACCCCATCGGCTGATGTTTAACCTTGTCCAAGGGCACAACGTGAACCTGCGATGTTACCCAATGCAATGTGCCAAAGCAGCGCGTGTGCCACGGTGCGTAAGGATGTAAACGGTCATTATATCAAGGAAGGGGGAAGGATCTGCTCCAAGACACCCTCAATCACAGATTTTACAATTACTTTGATCACTAATTGAGCTGATTAATTTATAGTAAGTTTTACTCTATAATACTATATATAAATTTCATATTTATTAATTGAAAAAGAAATTCAATAACTTAAAAAATGGTTTAGAAACATTTTATTATTGACCACTAGACATGAGCAAAATGCACTTTTAACTTTAGCGAACTTTAAGTGTAACTAATTTCATTTAGCTTTTACTCCTCCTAATTATAATTATTGTTAACTCGTACTTACTATGTTAAAATATAAAAGACGTTCACTTCTCAAAAGGTTTAGCAAACTTTATAACTTTCTCGAAAATGATTATAAAATAATTTTGTAAGGAGAATACATTCATATTGTAAAATGTGATCTCACTTCTGTTGACAAAGTTTACCTACAACTAGTTAAGTTTTTGTTTCTATTAAATGATTAGATAAAAATCTATTTTTTAGTTAGATGTTAGTTAAGTTTTTGATAGTGTTAAACTTTTGTTTTTGATGTAGGATCATCTACAGGCCGAGATCATTCTTGACCTCCTTGGTAAAAAATCATTTACAAACGAAGTTGATTCTCTAATTTTGTTTATGCGGGGAATTTCGGTTCCCTAAACCATCTAATTTGTGATACTTTTAATCATAATCTAGAAAGAATTTATGTACTTAGGAGAGGTTATTATCCTATGTAAAATGGAAATCTAGTCAATTTTGGAAAGTTGTTAGAAGTTAGCTTTGGCTTTTGTTGAATGTTGTCTTCAAGATATTTTATTACAATAACAAAAAAATTCTCAAATAGAGAGGCAGGAAGGTCGAGAGCAAGACCAAGACATTGTGCAGAAGAAACACAAAAAGGAGAGAGACCTGTAATAGAGTTTAGCCGAGCTCAGATCTCGTAAATTTACTTTCTAATAATATCCCAATCAGTGTGTGTTGTCGTATCTATAATTAATCTATCATGATCGTATACAAACCAAGCTTGTAATATAGAACGTGTGCTTTTACAGGTTGACTAGGTGAGCCTGATGTGGGTGCGACTTTTGGTACCTTCTCATGGCGCCAATTTTCCTTGTACCTTCATTCACAATTGAGCAGTGTCGACAACCGACGGCAAAATTACTATCAGTCAAGGTTGTCAACATATGGGACCACCCATCATTATCGGATCATACGATGTTAACAATTGGCCTTCTTTTGACGATGCGATCATGGGGCTACTAGATTGATAGCCCAAGTTCACTTCAAGATCCCCCAGGACAGCCATGAGTTAACAGGGCGGTCTGATGTTGGAACTCTCATCGTGGGGCCTTCATTAAATGATTATTATCTTGTGATGGCCCATCTGTAGTGCGGGCTCGATCTATAGCCCTTGTTCACCCCATCCCCCTTGGTTTATTGTGAGTTAATATGGGGGGTCAGAAACCAGAACCTTCCATCAATAAAAACCGCTTTAGTTTTAGTTTGGAACCTTCTACAACGAACCCCATGTAGGCGTGGAAGCACGCTTCCACTACCCTAAACATCGTATAGGGAGTCGTGCATATTCTTCTGCAGATGCCAAATCAACCACAATTATCAAGCTTTTTTCAAGGTCGACAGTTTAGCACGGGTCTTCACCATATAGGTATTTAGTGCACAAATGATCAATACGATGTTTAATGACCACCTATCCTCATGGAGTATTAGCACACAACAAAGAATTAAACACATCGTGCGTAGTGCATAGAAAACATAGATTGCTCACATTATATTATACAGAACTAGGTGATTACACAAACTTTCGGTTTCATTACATAGGCGGCAGGCCCAATAACTACTCAAGACACTACGACTACTATATTCTGCACCCTCTTATCTCATGTTCTCTATCCTATGCAAAATATCACTAAGACGAATTGGAGATTGTAACTAATAGGCCTCTTGCATTTCTTCATTTGTCCCTCTTCTAGAAACTAATGTCCCCTGTACCTAATATAGTATTTACATCTATCCCTTAAGGACACTTTAGCATAACCTCTAAACTAGCATAGGTTCCTCTGGCTAAATATCATGATTTACATAAATATAAAAGGGGATTATTCACGTGGGTGAATTTGTTAATATGCTCCTGCATCAAACTCCTATGGGAGAAAGGATTCCTCCATTAGGTCTTAACAATCCATGCCAAATATGGCATTTTTTGTTGCTGTCATCCAACTGTTATCTTCTATTAGTTGGTTGTTTCCCTTGACCAACTGTTATCTAGTATTGCTCCAATCTCCTAATTTGGGCTTGTCAATCAATCCTTCCACTTGAAGGTTTGACCTTCATCACTAGCAGGCGCATCTACAACCTCCTTAGAGGGATATAGATCTGCTACATTGAAAATTGGTAAAATCCCAATATCTCATGGAAGTTCTACTTCATAAAAATTTGAGGGAATCTTCCTCGGGATTTTACAATGGCCAATAATCCAAGCTTCAATTTGTTGTATGTCCCCCGAGAAAGTCTTTCCTTCTTAAAATAAGTCATTACTAGGTCTTTAACTTCAAAGTCTACTTGTCTCCTTATATCTACTTATTTATACCTACTATTGGTTTCTTGTAATTATTGTTTGACCTTTTCTTGCATCCCCTGCATACTTGCTGCAAAATATTCACGTTCAACACTCCTCATTTGTTTTCTTACTAAGTTCGCTAACTCATAAACCCCATAAACCCCTCTTGGGTGCATTCCATATAATATATGGAATGGAACCATTCTGGCACTCATATTGGGAGAGTCATTATAAGTAATTTTAGCTTGATCAAGCACTTGGTCCCACTACTTGGGTGTTTACTTGTCAAACTTCTCAAGAGGTTTCCTGAAATTCTATTCACCACCTTTATTTGTTCATATGTTTGTGGATGATAAGTTAGAACTGTAATTTAAATTGGTGCCTATTTTCTTCCATAAAGTCCTCCTCAAATGACCTACAAACTTTGGTCCCACTACTTCGGGTGTTTACTTGTCAAACTTCTCAAGAGGTTTCCTGAAATTCTATTCCCCACCGTTATTTGTCTATATGTTTGTGGATGATGAGTTGAACTGTAATTTAAATTGGTGCCAATTTTCTTCCATAAGGTCCTCCTCAAATGACCTACAAACTTTGTACTCATTCTGACACAACGGTTATAGGCAAACCATGCAATCTTATAACTTCTTTAAAAGATAAGTTTCCAACACTAGTTGCATTAGTGGTTTTTGTACAAGGTATAAAATGATCCATTTTAGAAAACAACCACAAAAGTAGAATCATTACCACTCCGTTTTTGAGGTAATCCAAAAACGAAATCCATGCTATTAGAATCTAAAGACCTGCTTAGGCTGGGAAATGGTTGGTAAAACCTTGTATTTTCCTTCTTCCCTAAGCATACTGGAACACTCTGTAGTTTTGTCAATCCCAAAGTGCCTTGATAGTCCTCCATTGTTTTTCCCCTTTATCAAATTACCTTTCACGGAACATTTCAATGTCTAGAGTTTATTGTCTTTGAATAGCAAGCCATCCTGGATTATATATCATGATTACTATGTTCCATTCATGTTTGCTAGGTTTCAACACACTCCTTATGATTCTATTCACGGTGTTCGACCCGCCAACATGTCAGGGAATCTCCCTAGTAAGATGTCCCAACTAGACCTCAAACAGTTTGGTGTAGCAGTCCCGACAGTGGGTCGTACGATATTGACTTGACTGCGGTTGCGCGCAGAGGCAAATAAGATGTCGATGTTGGTAGCAAGGGTGTGACATGTGCAACAAACCGAGGAAGGTGTATGAATGGTTTTAACACACAAAAATTTAGGTGAGTGCACCCCTTGGAAACCTGTGGAAGCACGCAGCTTGGAAGGGGACACACGAGCGAAGATACATCACAAACTGGAAAGCAAGTAAGCTAACAATCCAAAGCGATGGTTAAACCAACAGCACATCTTAGTAAGATTCATACATACTTATACAGAAAGATTCCATACATGCATGCGTAAGCAAACAAATACTTATATCATTAGAGTAACCAAGATAGCTCAAATACAATAACAACATATGCATGAAACGTGTTGGCTCCATTATATTGAAAAGTGAAAGCTTCAATCATACAGTACAACCATGACCAACCGCTAGTCCCGATAGCAGAACGTTACAATCACTCTCGCCTGCTCCTCCAAAGAGATGTACTAGCTCTACACTATGGAGAAGGTAAGGCTTGTTACAATACTGTCCAAGCTTTATCTAAGATACTCCTGTCGAAAGCTTGGCTGACCAAAAACCCTTAAAATGAGTTATGAGATACTATAAATAGCAAAGGGTGGGGTGACGAGAGCTGCAGTGCTAGCGAGATTGCACAATTTTTTCAAAGAAGCCCGTCTGTCTGCTCTACCCAATTTTGGAGCTCAGCAATCTACCCAACTGATTTTCAGAATTTCTGGGCTGATCTGCAGTGTTAGGCCAGATTGCAATTTTCCCAAGGAAGACTGTCTGACTACATCATGCAATTTCTGAGCCTAGCAAGTTGCCAAGCATATTTGCGCAAGCAATTTCTGGAGGGAAGGTTGGTTCCCCTCCAGAATTATGCAATTTTCTGAGGGAGATGCTCAGCCAACAACTAGCCCAAGTTCAGAATGTCAGTCTATGAGGGGAGAGAAGTAAACTAAAATGCGCAGGCTGACAAGCCGTTGAAAAACCAATGAAGCCTATGTACTTGATAGTGCAAGACATGATGTTAGGATGGTTGGTAGGCAGGCTCCATAACGAAGCTAACGCAAAATTTTGGAGGATGGTTGTAGTCGCTACAACGGTTTCTATAAAATCAATATCACCCTTGTACATTTCTTGTAGTTCACCAATTCCTAAAATATTAACTTCAAAATCCCGTAACACCAAGTTGATTTTGCTTAAAGCGTCAATCACCTCGTTTGATAATGAACTCTTATGCTTAATCACAAAAGTAAAATTTTGTATAAATTTAAGCCATTTTATATGGCTCTGATTTAGGTTTGGTTGGTTGTTAATGAACAACAGAGCATGGTTATTAGTGTATAAAATAAATTACTTTGGTACAAGGTAGTATCTCAATTTCTTCAAAGCCTAAACTATAGTATAAAATTCTTCATCATAAGAACAATAACTCTATTTTTCTTCATTTAATTTCTCACTCAAATAAGAAATTGATCACCCTTCCTGACTCAAATATATTCCAATAGAAACTCCAGTTGCATCTGTCTCAACTTGAAAAAACTTATTAAAGCTTGGCAGGGCCAAAACAGGCTTCTTTTTGAACTTTTGCTTCAACAACTTAATGTTTTTATCTATTGCTACAGTCCACTTGAACGGTTGATTGTTTTCCTTGATAGTTTCTACCATAGGTGCACAAGGCCTGCTAAAATTTTTAATTACTTTTCTATAAAAACATGCAAGACCATGAAAACTTCTGACCTCGAAGAAATTTCATGGGACAGGCCAATTGATAACTACTCTAACCTTTTCAAGGTCCATCTACAAACCAACTTCAAAAATCACAAAGCCCAAATATATCAATAACCTTTTCATAAAGTTACATTACTTCAAATTCATCAACAATTTTTCTTGCTACAAGTCCTTCAAAAGCAATCTAAGATGTCTTAAATTCTCTTCTTTTGTTTGGTTCTACACTAAAATTTCATCCAAATCAACATTGAAAAACATACCTATAAAATCCTTCAATACCTCACTAATTAGTCTCATGAAAGTGTCTGGTGTGTTAGTAAGACCAAAAAGCATCACTAACCACTCATACAGTGCATTATTGGTCTTGAAGATTGTTTTCCACTCATCCCCTTCTCTTATTCAAATTTGGTGGTAACCGCTATTCAAATCAATCTTAGAAAAAAATTGAGCACCACTCAAATAATTAATCAAGTAATCAATGCATGGAAGAGGTAATTTGTACCGAATTGTGATTGTGTTGATGGTCCTCGAATCAATGCACCAACCTCCATCCACCACTCTTTTTTGGACAAAGGACTATTGGAACAACATACATGCTTAAAATTTCTTCAATAAGACCTTTTTCTAATAGCTCTAGCACTTGTTTCCGTATCTCTTCATTTTCTTGAGGAGCCATTTTGTGGGCCACCTTGTTTGGAAACTCCCATAATCAAATTTATATCATGGTTGATGCCTCGAAGGGGTAGTTTACTTGTTAATTCATCCACAATTATATGAACAAAATTATTCAATATACCCTTAACATCCTTAGGCAAATAATTTAAAACTATTCTGGTAAGGATTACATTGGGTTTACCAGTCAAGGAAAAATTGATTACCTTCTTTTTTACATGTTGTAGCGACTCCTTACCACTCATCAACAACACACTAGGACTGACTTCTTGTTTAACTCCATCATCTTGTAAAGGAAACACTGTATGCTTGTTACCGTCCTTCTCAAGAGTCCAAGTGTTCCTTCTCCCATCATGGATAGCTCCTATCTAAATACCATGGCCTTCCCAACAAAATATGAAAAGCCCCCATAGGCATCACATCAAATAATATTACATCCTTGTATCTTCCAGTCTGAAAATCCACCTTACATTGTTCATTGACAAAGATTTGATGAGATTTTTGCAACCATGCAACTTGGTGAGGGGTAGCATGGGGTGTCCTTTTTAAATCTAGTTTCTTTACTATCTCTGTAGAAACAAGACTATTTGTGCTACCACTATCAATTAAAACATTACAACACTTACCTCTTGACTTGCACATTGTTCAAAACACACTTCTCCTCTTGCTTCTTAGTTTCCTTTTCTATGTTAATTAAAACTCACTTCAACAATAGGGATTTTCTTGCTTCAGTAGATTCTTTAGTTGTCATTGTACTCACATTCTCCTCTTTATCTTCTACCACATGTACACTCCTTTGTCTTGCTAGATTATTCAATAGGCATTCCCATGTTATTTCGCCTGATTGTCCACGTTTGTAGCATCTACGTTGGTAGTATTTGCCTCTACCTATGCGTATAGGTCTTCTTCCTCAAAATTCACCTCCTCTTGGTGGTTGCTTACATGAACTCCCACCTTCTGCCTTTGGAGCTTGAAATCTTTCTCTATTACTTGACTGTCCTTTGCCTCTGGCATGACCTTTTCCTCTGCGATTTTGACTTTGTTTTATGGAAATATTTTCCTTAGCTTTCAAAGCATCTTGGTTAGCATCCCTGACTTGGATTAGAGTCAAGATACCAATCTCATATTGAATCTCATACCTCTAGCCATTAAGATCTCTAGAAACCTTTTCAGCATCCTCTCCAATGTGTCCAGCTTCAATATTTAATTTTAAAATTCTTCAGTATATTCTTTCACTGTCATATACCTTTGTCCGAGGTTTTGCAATTGCTCGAAAAGATTTAACTAGTAAACCTCAGGTATAAATGTATTTTCTATTTTTTTCACCATTCTATCCCAGCTTTTGATTTTGGGCTTGCCTACTCTTTCTTGTCAGCTTGCACTTCATCCCACCATAAGGCTACATCTCCTTTCAGCTTTGTGACATCAAACTTCACTTTCTTTCCCTAATCTACTTCTTCATAATCAAAATACTTGTCCAAGGAATTTATCTAATCCATTAATTCATCGACATTCAAATTACCTTCATACATAGGTACTTTTATCTTTGGCTTGACGCCCAATTTGGCTATCATCCTCAACAAGTTCTTTTGTATTGATTTCCTCTTCTTCTTTGCTAAAATATTTTCCTTCAGCTTCATTGGCATCTCCTATGTCAACTCCTCAACTATGGGAAGTTTCCATTGCTTCCAAACTCACTTGAATGCCCCTAACCTCCTATATTCTAAAGGTTGGATTTGCTATAGGCATTATTCTACCCGGAAGTCTCCTTCCACCTTCTCCTCAAGTTGTCCTCTTGTGCCTTTCCACCATATCCAAGAGCAATTGTTCTCTAATACCACTGCATGGGGATGTTGCATTTGGTACCTTCTTGCGACGCCAAATTTCCTTACACCATCATTGTCCATGTCGATATGGAATCAATGGCTGTCATAATATTGTTATTTATTGGGTCTGTTAAGTGACAAGACCACTCACTTCCCATCGGTGTTGTTGTTGTGTTGTCTTTGACAATTGGGTGGTGGGAAAAACCAACGGGAAAATTCCCGCTCGTAAAGTCTATTTACTAATGAGACCACCAACCTCTATTGTTATGACTGATCTCCTTTCGATGGTGCGATTGCAAGTGTTACTCCATCACGGACTCACGTTCACTTTACAGGCCCCCATGTCTGTTGTGAGTTAACGAGGGGATTTGACATTGGAATTCCTACCGTGTGGTCCTTGCTAAAGGGTTACTATCTGCTTGTGCATTTGTAGTACGAGCCTGATCTACGACCCTTATTCACTCGAGGCCCCCTTTGTCTATTGTGAGTTAACAGGGGGAGGGGGTCTGAAACTGGAACCCGCCCTCAATAAAAAAAATGCTTCAATTTTAGTTTGGGACTTCGACATAGAACCCCATGCAGGGGCGGAACGACACTTTTGTTGCAGAAAACCTCGTGTAGGGAGTAACGCGTATTCCACTGCAGATGTCGAAACTACTGTAACTGCCAAGCTAATCTCAAGGTTGGCCCTTCTTCTGAACCATGACCTCTAACTTCTTCTTGGCCCTTTAGCAATTAACACAGGTATTCAATATGGTGTTCAATTATTGCCTCTACTGAGGAAGTATTAACACACAACATAAAATCAAACGCACCATGCACAGAGAACATAGTTTTCCACCATTAGATTATATAGAACCACACAATTACACCATTATATAGAACCACACATGCACAAACAATCAATATGGTGTTCAATTATTGCCTCTACTGAGGAAGTATTAACACACAACATAAAATCAAACGCACCATGCACAGAGAACATAGTTTTCCACCATTAGATTATATAGAACCACACAATTACACAAATTTTCAATTTCATCACACAGGCTCGATAACTGATTAGAACACTGGGATAATTTTTTTTATTTAAAATAGGGTTAGTCTATGTAATAGATGACATGATTTTTAGTGACGGAACGACAATACGATTTTGAGCCACACTGTGATTTGGCAGTCTAACTTTGCAGATTACACAATGTAAATCTTGTGATTCTTCAAAATTACTATTTAGAGTTTTGGGTGAATTGAACCCAAAAATAATAATAATAATATGAGATTTTAATGTTTAAGGAATATTTTTATTAAAAAGAATAGAGGATTGATATTTTCTTTTAAAGGTGGTATGCCTTTTTGTTTTTCACTTTAATTTTTTTTAAATTATCAAATTAAATTAAAATAAAATATATAAAAATATATATCTTGATTGTTCTTTTGAATATGGTATTAATAAGTAATGGTAATAGTTCATAATAAAGTATATGTACAAATTAAAAATCTTATATGTTTTTTTCAAATATATATGTTTTACCCATGTATTAATAGCTTTTGGTATAATACCATGAGCAAATATCATAGTTTATTAATATCAAGGCAAATATCATGGTCTATCAATACTATAAGTCAATACCATGGCTTATCAATACCAAACCCAAAAAATCATAGCTCACTTTATATGACTCTCATTGAACTGTAATTTTTTAAAATAAATTAATTTAATGAAAAAAAGCAAAAAAATATCTACTTTAGATATAAATCTCAATCTTTGATTTGTGTATTGTGTAGAGTTGAAATATCTACCATCCACTCCTATTAATTATTAATAATTAAATTATATTAAAATACTATTTTCAAATTAATTTAATGAACATTAAAACACAATTATAATTTAATTAATTTTATATTTTTTCAAATTTTCTTAATGAAATACAGTGAAATATACGTCATGTACGTCGATACCTCTGTTGGATCAGGTGCTCAGTCAACAATTAAACACACAGCAGAAGCAAGCACATAACACAGTATTTAACGTGGTTCACCCAACCAATCTGGGCTACGTCCACCAAACATAGGCATAAGGAATATATTAATCAAAATTTGGAGATTACATCAATAAAACTCTCACACTCTCTCTCCTAGCTATTCGTATGACAACCTATTTTATAGTAGAGAGAATCTAACTGCTCTCACATCAAATTTAGGATGCATTAATTTGCTCCTAACAACCTGGAGATAATCCAGCAACAGATTTCCTATTGTTGTCACCTACAGAGATTTCTGCCTATTTCAGACTCAAACAGAAAATCTCAACAATCTCCACCTTGACAACAATTCGTCTGATGCCCTGTTATTATTATTTTATCTTTTCTGCAAGCCAAGAGAAGCCAAACACAAGCGTAGCTTCTCCAACAAAACTGGTTTCGTGAACATGTCTGCACAGTTCTCCTTTGTATGCACCTTTTCAAGAGAGACTCCCCTTTCAGTGATAACCTGTCTTACAAAATGGTACTTAATTGGAATATGCTTTGATTTACTATGATAGGCCGGATTCTTAGCCAAATGTATTGCACTTTGACTATCACAAAGTAACCTGATGTTGTCCTGTAACCTACCAAACTCACCAAGCAAACCTTTCAACCAAACCGCCTCTTTGCAAGCATGAGAAGTAGCAATGTATTATGCTTCAGTAGT
>APFE030157033.1:0-13546 GCA_000404065.3 Pinus taeda
GTCATTTGAATCATCCAAGAATTGTTCATTTATGTAATGTAAAGGAGGTTGCCCCCTCGAAGAGGCTGAATTTTAAGGTGTTGATCTATCTTTTCTATCTTTTTCTTGAGCTGGTTACATAACACTAGATCTCCTTGTTGGCCCCTTCCTTGAACCTAAGACAATCACTCAAACACATCTCTCAATCTTGTGTTGTTGTATGGCATGAATTTATCCTCTCTTTAGCATTTCTTTTATAGCTTTACATGGAACTAAATGCCTAATCTCCAAAGTGATTGGTGATAGAGTTTAGAACTTGCCTCACTTGAGATCAAGGGATGACAATAAAAATAATCACTAAATTAATTAATTTACTTTTCCTAGGTTTACTTTAGATCAATAAGAAAACATAATAATTTTGTGCTTTTCTTAAGTCTAACTTAAGCCAAGCTACAAAGGCAAATCACTCACACTATAACATGTTTTAAGGATATTTGGGTGAATTTTCCATGCCTAAACACATAGGCATGTGTAGAAGTACCTACCCAAAATACAAACATAAACACTCCCTCTTAGGAAAGGAGGTACACATATATTTTCATTGTTGCTTTCCTTGAACTGGAAACCTTTCCTACCATTTTCCATAGAAACATCCTAGGAGTCTTATGCTCATTATCCTAGTTCCATAAGCATATTGATCCTAAACATCCTACGATATAATCTCATACCTTCATAGATACCTACTCCTTGTTCTCTATCACTTCTCTACTCATTTTGATTTGCTCTAAATGCACCTTGCTCTTGATATTGAGTATATTCTTGGATATCCTAATTGTTATGGTACTAATTGCATGAAAAATGTTAATTGTTAAGTTTACAATTATGATTAGTTTTTGAATTTTTGAAATTGGTTAAATTGTCCATTACCCTTATTCACCCTCCCACCTCATTGTAATTATTAGTATAACAAAAAGATACAATGGCACACACACATTAACTCAAATATTTTTATGTGGACACGCAAAAGTGGAAGACTATCCATATTTTTCAATATATTTTTCTTTGCAATGTTACAATATAATATTATTATCTCAGGCCATCCATAAACCCCAAATCCATTAACCCTATATTAGAATACAACAATAATTTCTCTACTAGAATTAAAAAGTTATGGTTTGAACCAACATGTGCCATAATATTTCTCAAATAAAAAATCATGTACAAAAATATGCCAAAATAAAAACACATAAACTTTCCAAAATTTTAAAGTTGAGCAAGGTTGTGCATGTGTTATTACTTCAACATACTCATGTTATTTTGAAATCAAATCTTTGTACACGGTAAGCTTGTGTATGGTGAATTTGTTGCTTAAGATATAAGGTTACCTTGAAAAGCCTAGTAGTTTGGGCTACAAACACATCAAAATTTCAAGTTTTTAGAAAACCACTCTACATATGTATTTTTCAATTTTTTTTTTTATAGGCTAGACAAGTATGTTGTACAATTATATAACATTGACTTTACATATTATTTTCTATGTTAAAATTGTTCATATATATATATATGTGTGTGTGTGTGTGTGTGTGTATGTATGTATATCTTAAAATCCTCTTATATTTATTCTATGATTATTTTTTTCCTCTCTTTGGATGAAAAATACAATTTAGTACTAGACACTAAGATCTACCATTTAAAAAGAGAATTGTGTGATATTATTAAGGTCCTCTTACATAACACTAATGAGAGCCCTTATAATATCATGGATGTAATAATTTTAATAGAAAAAAGTATAAAAATATTATGAATTATGAAAAGAATAGTTGTGTATAAATATAATGTGTTCTCTATAATTAGGTAATTGCAAACATGTGGATTTGTTATTAGAAAAACTCAAAAGTGGCATAGTTACACACAAAAGTTTACTAATAAAAGTTATATTTATGTAAAACCAATTCATTTTCATACATTTCTTTTTACAAAAAATCCAAATTAGTTTGGGAAGTAATTTGAATCATCCCTAATTCCCACAACAATTATCTAGCACATGCACATGCCCTAGATAGTGGGAAAATGCTACAATAGTGGAAACCCTATTAACTTATTTTTGTTGACCTTTGTTGAGAGGTTAATGGCCAATTAGGAATAAGGTTATCACTTCATTATGTGCCCTTAAACTAATTCTCATTACTTACCAGTTATGTGGCTTATTCTCACAACAATGTGGAATCTCAAAGTAAAAGATTCCTTAATTTCTCAATTCATGACATGAGTGATAGTGGCTGGAAATAGAAACACTGCTTATATTCTCTTGGTGGTTATAAATACACTACCTATATGTAAATTAGTTAATCTAAATTCGGACAAAATGTTGATGTAATCCAATATCACTACACTCCTCTTGCTTTGGTAGTAGTTAAACCATTAGTAGCATCTACAAATCAATGTATCTAACATTTTTTATTTCTAGACCATCTAAATAATATAAATTAATATGATCAACTATGTCATACCAATAAAGAATTTATTCACTTATCATATGATGTGAACTTATAAATACACCAATTTAGTAATCATAATTTAAATCTAATTAAAAAATTAAAAATTCATTGTTTTCAAATAGAAAAACTATTGAAAATTTTGAAGTAGGTGTAGCTAGGGTGGTAAGCAGAAGTGGTTATTATCCTCCCCATTTGGGTTCTAGATTGACATGCTCCCTCTTTTTGAGTAATTTCAGCATCAAAGATAACAACCTCAACAAGACATTGAAGTAGGTGGATTTTATGTGGATGTGTATATTTCTACATGAAAGATAACACACTCAATTAGGCTTAGCTGGGTTTTTAATGGATGTGTATCCATCTTGAATACAATGAACCACACTATTTAAAAAAAACATATAATGAAAATTAAATTTGCTAGGAAAATATTTTTTTAAGAAATAATATCATTACAAAAAAAATTCTTAAAAAAAAACAACAAAAACAAACTATTGAAAATTAAATTTCCTAGAGATAAATTATTTTAAAAATTATATCTTTACAAAACCAATAAAATTAGAATTCATATATATATAAAATTAAATTTGCTAAAAAGAAACTTTTTAGAAATAATATCATTCCTAAAACTATAAATATCCAATAATAGTAATATTTTTTTGATTAAAAAAAAATCTAAACACACCCACAAACACATATTACTGGATGGTTATAAAAGAAGATAGCTAAATTAGAAACTACTCAGGCAAGATGTGTAGGCTAAGGCTATAAGAAAATGATGGATTATGTTGCACTGCCAATTGGATTAAGTAACTTTGGTAATGAGATTGTAGCATTTATATTCTCACATCTTTTAGGTTAGCCAAAGCAACATAAATATGTTTTCCAGCAACAACTTTTCCATTCATTTCTATCATAACTAGGCATGCTTCAAAAGGAGATGAGAATGCCATAAATCCTGAACATTTACTGTGTCCATTAAAATCCTTCATTTCCTTGTATGAAGCAGTTGTGCCATAAATAGACAACAACTCTCTCAACTTGTTATCATCAATATTATAATCCAATACTTTAAATAAAGATTTGTTCCATTTATACAACATACCATTACTTGCCTTAATTTTCTTTCATTTAAATTCTAGAAGGAATTTGCTGCATCATCTACATTCTCAAAATTGGAAAATACAAAACACTTTTGAATTTCCTGTACACACTAAACTAATATCTCAATTCCTCGTCATTCATTGAGTCTGATAAATTCTTAACAAAAACATTATTAAACTTTGGCATTTCCATTTTATCGTTCTGGCTGCTCCTTTTTCATGAATGGACCAACATAAACTCGTTCTCCACTGAGACAGATAAATTCTTATCAAAAACATTATTAAACTTTGGCATTTCTATTTTATCTTTCTGGCTGGTCCCTTTTAATGAATGGACCAACATAAACCCGTTCCCCATTGATAAACTGACCATTCAAATATTTTATTGCATCTACTGTTTTATCAAGATTCTTAACAAATATTATAGCTAATACAAAGTTGCTGGGGTGTAGAATTCAAGAAACTTAAATCCTCGCTAGCAGTTTCAGCCGAGCTGTAATGGACATAGGCGTATCCAGAGAAGTGTTGGTAATGACATCTCCGCAGATGTGAACAGTGAGCACCGGGCCAATCTGCCCAAAGAGATCATACATCTGGGCCGTGGTAACATTGGGCTCCAAATCCCCCACATACAGAGATTTAGGTAGTAATTGGTTGTTGTTGATTTAGGTAGTAATTGGTAGGTGTTGCTGCGAAACACGGTGTTCTGCTGGTTGGATTTGAATCTTTGCCATTGCTCTTTGCTCTCTGATACTTGGAAAAGCAGAAAGCACAACTTCCCAAATGCCAACTCAATCGAAATAAAAGTCCAAACCCAATTCAACCGAAATACCAGTTAAACCTAAATAAAAATAGAAAACCATCCACGGCAGGTGTAGGTCAAAAATCCGCGGATGGAGAATGAAAACCGCTTATTTCTGTACCGCAGGTGAAGATCACATCGATTTTCCTGAATGTCTTTCTTCACTGGGCATGTGGAGAGGGATAAATATGTGGCGGATCGGATTTTCGAAATAGGTGCAAGGTTTGTTAGGTTTTCTCTTCATTGGTGGGCATCCTAATTTTCATAAGATTGAATAGCAAAATCAATCTTGAGAATTCAAAACAGACTGGGAGAATCATGGTTTCAGGTTTATTAGTTTCTTCATAGCCGTGAATACTTCACTAATTAAATAAATATATATTGAATACTATTAAAACATTAGACTATAAATATATTAATTATAAATATGTTATTTGATAGACAAAATATATATTAAATAAATACTGTTATTTGATAGACAAAATATATATTTAATGAAGGACGTATGATGAAGGATATATGATAATTCTAGTGATTTATTTTTTTAAAATTAAATTTATTTTTTTAAATGGTTATTTTTTTGTTTTTACTGTGAAAAGGCATGTTTAAATATAGCCTTACGTGCTTTTTTCAACTTTATTGAGCCTTAATATAGAATTAATAATATAATATACAATTATTTTATTTATTTTAAGTACATAATATTAGTTTTTCCTTAAAAGAAATATTTTATGCTCAAACCATAATTAAAATTATTTTAGTTTCTATACATAAGATTACCTTTTCCTCAAAAGAAATATTTTATGCTCAAAGCATAGGCAATGAGAGATGTTAATATAAATCTTCTCTCTCTCAAGAAGCGTCTTCTTCCATTAGGCTCTTCCACTTGTTGAGGTATTCTAATACAAGCTTTTCCTCATTATTCAATGTGACAACTGTGCCACTAGTTCCAATGGCCTTTTAATAGTGAAGCAAAGTGATCAAACTAATGAAAGTAACAAAAAGATGCCACTGTATAGCTCTATGTGTCATATAATATACAAGAGAATAGTGAAACTACCTGGTATGTAAAAATGCATATAAATTGAGACAATAGGAACTATTAGGGAGAATCATGGACGCCTATTATGTGAATAAGCTCTGAGGGCATTTCTTTATGGATTTGATCTTATACCTTAGCTACAATTTGGTTTCTTCTCACAAATTTTATGGGGGATTATCTTGGTAATGGATAAGAACATCTAAGTCATGAAATGGAACATGTAGCATAAAAAATAAAAGGCCTTGTAATATAAAAAATGTATTGATTTTAATTAATAAAAAAATATAAAATTAACATTAATTAGGTAATAAAACCTAGCCTTATTGGAAACATATATATTACATTTTGCATCACACAAAACATGTCATCATTAGAAAAAGTCAAAATTTAAATAGTTACATGGCTTTTATTAATAGAAATTATATTTTTAGAATGTCTATTCATATTATTACATTTCATATTTTTTCAATATTATTCTTATTGTCCCTAATTCCCACAACTATTATCTAGCACATGCACCTGCCTTGAAAGTATCTAGCTTTCTTGATTGGAAAATGCTAAAGTTGTGGAAACCCTATTATCGTTCTTGTTTCCCTTTGCTAAGAAGTTAATGGCCACTTAGAAATAAGGTTATAGCTTCATTGGGTGCCCTTAAACTAATTTCAAATTATCTAAATCATATAAACTAATATGATCAATTGTGTCATACCAATGCAGGATTAACTTATCATATGATGTAAACATGTAACTAAACCAATTTAGTAATTATCATTTAAATCTAATTAAATAATTAAGAATTCATTCCTTTTCCAAGTAGAAAATATTAAAAATTGAAGTGCTTACAGCTAGTATGGTAGTGAGTAGTGGTTATTATCTTCCCCGCCTTCTTTTACATGAAAGATAACTAACTCACCTAGAAATTGGTACAATGAACCCCCTTATTTAAAAGTAAAAAATAAATAAAAACAAAACCACTATTGAAAGATAAATTTCCTTAAAAGAAACTTCAATACAAAAACAATAAATTTCCAACAATACTAATTATTTTTGTTGATTTAAATGTTAAAGAATAATTTAGGATAAAAACGGAAAACAAAAAAACACTATTGAAAATTAAATTTCCTAGAAGGAATCTTCTTTCCAAAAATAATAAATTTCCAAAAATACTAGTAATTTTTTGATTGAAAATTTAATCCTAGAAATAAACTTTATTACAAAGCAATAAATTTCCAACAATATTAATAATTTTTAAAATATAAATTTTAAAAAACAATTCTAAAGGAAGACACATATACATATTAAATGATGCTTACAAAAAGAAATAGATAAATTACAAACCACTCACCCCAAAATGGATAAGCTAAAGTTAAAAATGAATGATTTGACCAAAAATCTCTCCTAAATAGTCTTCACTTAAATCACTCCTAAAAGGTCTTCACTTCTATTGTTGAGATGGAGTAAGATGTGGGTAATATTTTAGGGATAAAAACATAGAATGGCTAAAGTAAAATGATTAAATAAATGATTAAAATGAAACTATGATGAAGAGTTATATGTGGCTTCATGCCAATTGGATGGTTTGATCTAAGGCTTCCTATATTATATATGAAAGCACTAGTAAGAATAGTAGGTGCCCTGCGAATTAGATTGAGGCTGGAATAAATGAGACTGTAGCATTTCTCATAAATGAGATTGTAGCATTTCTCTTCTCTCCTCTTTTAGCTCAGCTAAGGCAACATAAATACTTTTGAGAGCAACAAATTTTCCATTCATTTCTACCATAGCTAGGAATTCTTAAAAAACAAATGAGAATGCTACAAATAGTGAACCTTTAATGTGTCCTTGAATGTCTCTCATTAGGTTGCATGAAGTGATTGTGCCATAAATAAAGAATAGTTCTTTCAACTTATTGTCATTAATACTATCATCCAAATGTTTTAAATAAATATTTTCTCCATATTGCCTCTTACATTCAGGCATCTTTAGTGCCTTTTCAATATACCATTCCAAATTTGGTCATATGTTTGGGGTGGTAGGTTGAGCTCATGTTGATGGATGCCATCATTTGTTTCAAAAACTCATTAGATAAGTTTCCTTTAAATTTGGCATCCCCATCACTAAACCCATCCAATGTAATTTTTCTTGCAAGATATTTTGACAATTTGTATTGCTAAGTTTGATGTCTTTCCTCTTCATTTTTATAAGACTACTTCATTTATGAACTATGGTAATTACTTGTGAATATATATATATAATAGTTCTTTTATATTCATCAAACAATCACGATTCATAAATTCAACTAATAACCATTAAAATTGAATATATATCACAATGTTTGAGAGATAGAGATATGTGAGGGATAAGTGTGTATGTAAAATGAAAATGTTCAAACTCATTTTATACCCAATATACACAAGATACATGTCTCTTAAATTAAATCATATCTCTTTGTAAATTAAATTCTAGAAAGTCTATCAATTTACATTTTTACTCATATTTGTTAAAGTGTTGAAGATCAAGTGTAGTAATTATATTTATTTAGAGTATCTAGATTTCTTGGTTGGAAAATGTAGCAATAGTGGAAAACCTATTAAATCATTTTTGTTTCCCTTTCTTGAGAAGATAGTGGTAACAAAGAAATAAGTTTATAGCTTCATTAGGTGCCCTTGAGCTAATTCCAAATTAGCTAATCATATAAACTAATATGCTAAATTGTGTCATACCAATACATAGTTTATAACTTATCCTATGGTGTAAGCTTGTAAATAAACTATTTTAGTAATCATCATTTAAATCTAATTAAATAATTAAGAATTCATTTCCTTTCCAAATAGAAGCTATTGAAAATTGAAGCAGTTGTAGCTCATGTGGTAGGGAGGAGTGACTGTTATCCTCCCAAGATAACGATAACTCACTCACCTAATGAACCATGGGATTTAAAAAATAAAGATAAAAACAAAACTAATATTGAAAAATAAATTTCCTTGAAATAAACTTCATTACAAAATCAATAAATTTCCAATAATACTAATAATTTTTTAATTTACATTTTAAAGAAGAATTCTAAATAGAGAGACATATACATATTAATGGATGGTTAAAAAAGAAAATAGCTAAATTACAAACCACTCATGCCAAAATAGATAATATAAAGTTAAAAATGAATGCTTTGAACAAAAATCACCCCTAAAGTGTCTTCACTTCTGTAGTTAAGACAAAGTAGCATGTGGGTAATCTTTGAGGATGTAACAATAAGTTATATAAAATACTTCAATAAATAAATCTTAAGTGTGAAAGTCACCAGATAATTGTTTGGAAAATCTAAATTTGGTAGTAAAATATTTAACATTAATTTGAAATATTGAAAAGGTATACAAATAGGTTAATGAAAAGATGTGAAAATAAAAATATTATTAGTAATATTGGGTAAATGGTATTTTAGGGGCTTTTTATGGTAGAGTAAAGAATAACTAAGTGAATAAAAACATAAAAAGAGGAAAGAAATATAATTAAATAAATGAGTAAAATATAACTATGATGCAAGACTAAAATCTAGTGCCATGCTAATTGGATGGTTTCATCTAAGGGTGATTATACATGGAGAAAGTGGTAGTAATAGTAGGTTCCCTACCAATTGGATTGTGAGACTCCAATAAATGACTCTGTAAAGTCTCACTTCTCTCCTCTTTTGGCTCAGCCAAATCAATATAAAGAATTTTTCCAGCAACAAGTTTTCCATCCATTTCTAGGTTAGCTTGCGATGCTTGTAAAGGAGACGAAAATTTCACAAATCCTGAACCTTTACTGTATCCATGAAAATCTCTCATTACCTTGCATGAAGTGATTGTGCCATAAATAGAGAATAGTTCTTTCAACTTGTTGTCATCAATACTGTCATCCAAATATTTTAAATAAAGATTTGATCCATATTGCCTCCTCAATTCAGATTTCTTCAATGCCCTATCAACATACCATTCCTTACCATCAATTGTTTTCCCATTTAAATTCTCAACGCAACTTGCTGCATCATCTCCATTCTCAAAATTAACAAATCCAAAACACTTTGAATTACCTACGGCATCGCTAATCACTTTGGCACTTGTAATTGGTCCGTACACACTAAAGTAATATCTCAAATCCTCATCATTCATTGACTCTGATAAATTCTTAACAAAAACATCAGTGAACTTGGTGTTTCCATTTTGTCGTTCTCGCTGCTCTTTTTTCATAAATGGAGCAACATAAACCTGTTCCCCATCGATAAACTGACCATTCAAATATTTTATTGCATTTTGCACTCCCTCTTCATGTTCATAAATCACAAATCCATATCCTTTGGATTGCCCTGAAGAGAGAATGGGTCCACACATAGCGAAAGTACGATAGAAAGCATCTTTGTCCACTGTTCTATCAAGATTCTTAACAAAAATTTTAGCTGATCCAAAGTTACGGATGTTGGGGTCATGGGGTGGGTACATTACCCGAATATGGTTTCCATTAAGGGGTGCAGAATTCAATAAACGTAAAGCCTCGCTAGCATTTTCAGCTAACCTATAATTGACATAACCGTATCCCAGAGAAGTGTTGGTAGTGGCATCTCTGCATATGTGAACACTGAGCACCTGGCCAATCCGCCCAAAGAGATCATATATCTGGGCCTCCGTCACATTGGGCTCCAAATCCCCCACATACAGAGATTTCGGCAGTAATTGAATGTTGTTGCCGTTAGCAACTGCTTGTTGATGTTGTGCGACACGGTGTTCTGCTGGTTGGATTTGATTCTGTGCCATCGCCTCTTTACTCACTGATACTGGAAAAGCAGAAAGCACAACTTCCTAATGCCAACTCTAACAGAAATAAAAATCCAAACCCAACTCAACCGAACTAATCGAAACCACAGCAGGTGTAGACCACAAAATCCGCAGATGGAGAATCAAAACCGCTTATTTCTGTACAACACGTGAAGATTATATCGATTTTCCACGCTAAAAATAGACTTCAACGCTGAACATTCCACTTCTGACTCAATATGGAAAGGTATAATGGTGAGAGTGCCACAACAATTCTTCTATAAATATGTGTTAGGTTTTCTCTTCATGGGTCGGCACAGTATTCTTCACAACATTGAATAGAAACGGACTGCGAGAAACATGGTTTTACATTTCTTAATTGCCGTGAAACATGGTGTGACGTTTCTTAGTTTTTTCATAACCGTGAATGCTTGCTTGAGTAATTAAATAAATATATTAGGGATTAAAGAGTATAATTTATATTATTTGAATAACTTATAAAGAGAATGATTAAATTAATTAAATAAATACGTTATTTAAGAGATAAAATATATATTTAATAAAAAGTGTAATGTAAGGTGAGTGATTTTATTGTTATTTATTAATGATTTTATTAATTAAAATTAAAATTTTGGGTTTTTTTCTTAAATTTGGCTAACATTACTTTAGTTTTACTTTTATCAATAATTAATTTTAAAATTTATTTCAAATTTATATATTTTTAATGAAATCTAGTTAATTAACGATTATCATGTTAAATCAAAATTAATAAAATTAAATGTGTTTATACAAATTGAATAATAATTCATAGATCAATATTCTTTTATAATGAAAACTCTAGCATAAATAGCCTTAAATGCCTTTTCACCAAAGGTCATTATGTTTAATGGTGCCTCTCTACATAAATAATATATATTAATTTCTATTTTTTAGTTTTTTATACATAAGATTACATTCCTTTCAAAAGAAATATTTTATGCTCAAACCATAGGTAATGAGGGATGTTAAGAAAAATCCTCTTTCTCCCGAGAGACACCTTCTTCCATTAGGCCCTTGGACTTGTTGAGGTATTTTTTAATTACTTAACATAATCACTTTTCTTCACAACTTGAGTGAGTTTGTTCACAACTTGATATGGACCATAGAACTCGGGGTCTAACTTGTTTTTTCCATATTTTTTTAATGATAATTGTTTGTAAGGTTTGAAACTTCACATACACCCAATCTACTTAAATTTTATTTCTAAACTACATTGGTCATCTTGCTACTTCGTGTGGTTTCTTGCAATATTTAAGTTTTCGTTTAGTGTTCGAGCAACCTTTTAGTTATCCTCAAATTGATTCTTTATTGTTGGAATTTTTATATTATTTATGGTTAACTCTTTCCATTTAGGGGGTGTATAATCATAGAGAGATTGAAATGACATTAGTTTTATTGAAATGTGATAAGTGGAATTGTACCACCATGGTGTTAGATGTAACTATTCAAACCATTTTTTTGTTAAAAGCTTTAGAAAAGTTTCCTTTAAATTTGGTATCCCTATTACTCACAATGATCTTCGGAAATCCATGTAATTTGTAATTATTTTTGCAAAATATTTTGGCAATTTGTTTTGCTCAGTTTGATCTCTTGTTCATTTTTCAGTGCAATTGATACAACTACTTTATTTATAAACCCTGGTAATTACTTGTGAATATATATTATATTTCTTTTATCTTCATCAAACAATCACACTTCAGAAATTCAACTAATAACCATGAAATTAAAATGTATTTATCACAATGTGTGAGACATAGAGATATGTGAGTGATAAGTCCTTTTGTAAAATGAAAAGGTTCGAGTGTATTTAATACCCAATATACACAAGAGACATGTTTCTTAAATAAAGTCATATACCTTTGTAGATTAGATTCTAGTAAGTTTTCACATTCTCATATTTGTTAAAGTGTTTAAGATCACGTAAATAATGGCGGCTAGTAACTCCTCGTAAGTACATTTATTTACTTTTTGTTCATATTACATCTTTTATGGAAATACTTGCTTAAATTATTACGATTAATAACTAATAGTAAATATGTTATTTACCTTAGTATGGACTATCAATGATCTTAATTTTAGGTTTTCTCGTTGATTTCTTTTCCTTTAATTTTCCTTCTTCTGTTTTAAAATATCATTTTCTTTCGTGTTTGTACATAATATTGTAAATACATCAAGGATTATGAATATTGACTATAATTGCATTCTTCAACACTCCTTCTTAACTTGGGAGGTATTCATAATGATTATCCAAATGTTTTCTATGTACATGATCTTTCTAGAAAAAAGGTAAATCTCATCGATAACACCTTTATCTAAGTCAATACCCCTCACCTACATGAGCATCATCATAAATGTGTACCACAACTTTGGTTAGCCCTTGTAAATGATTGTAGTTATTCAAATAGTCACCATGATCTGGTGGGTGTCTCACCTCTTGGTACTCTAACTAGTTGAGGGTGGTCATTTCCCATGGTCAAACGGTAGTGAAACCCATGTCCCAAATCCAAGGGCCCCTCTCTAGGCCATGATATTGAACAGGTAACCACTCCATGAGTGTCTAGGCCCCATATAACATTTCTTTCAAGAATATTCATCTCTCGTGCTATTTCACCAACAATTAGATTCATTCTCCTATTGTAACCAATAGTTTGAGCCATAGCCTTGTTATCCGCCGATAAATAGTGTGAGTCAAGCTGCTGTTGTTACCAACATTCTGAGGCATACCCCTATTGATGTCACAACAATGCTCCCTCTCACTCAAAGAGGAGTTATTCACTAGTCCATGTTTGTCTCTGAAATATACAAACTTTTTCTAAGAGAAAGGCTTTGTGAGAATGTCATCCATCTGCTCATTAATGGAGACATACTAGAGCCTCACCACTCCCTTATGTACCATATCACGAATAAATTGGTACTTGATATTAATATGTTTTATCGTAGCATGAAACACTATATTATTTTTGAGCTTCACATAGCTTTGACTATCATAAAACAACATAGTCGATTCAAGCATCTGGTCGAACAAGCCACATTGTAGCTTATGAATCCATACTCCTTCACAATATGCAACAAGCTACAATATACTTTGCTTCTGTAGTACCAAGTTCAACAAAGGTGTATGTTTTGTAATGCCCTGTAATAATAATAATAATAATAATAATGTTTCTAATAAATGAAAAAACATAAATGAGTATAGTAATTAGAATGAATAAGAAAAGTTGGTAGGATAACAAGGCGAAAGAGATGGTATATATAATAGCAAGATTAATAAAAGAGATGATCTATGTGTGTGTGCG
>APFE030157042.1:24906-52809 GCA_000404065.3 Pinus taeda
GAGGTGGTTGAGATGGAGAAGGGAAGGAGGGTATAAAAAGGGAAGGGGGAAGGGAGAAAGGGGAGGTTTTTTTTGGGAGGTCTTACTTATGATTGTGGGGTTAGTTGTGATTGTTGAGACTTGTGTTTTGGAGACCTTAGGAACCTGTGGAGGTTTCTTGGGTTGTTGAGAGGAGGGAAGTATTGTTATCTTGGTCTGGATCTTTCATTGGGACACATACTACATCTAGTTGGACTTGGGCTCGGAGGGCTAGGGAACCTGTGGAGGTTTCCTGGGCTAGGGATTATTTCCTAGTTGGCTGGGAGGTAAATCTGGTTGGGTCCGTCAAGAGGAGCGTTCAACAGGAGCAATAGGACAAAGGCATCTCCATCAGCCACCGACACAGGTATTCCTCCATAGTCCACTTTGGTAAAGTTAATTAGAATGAAATATCCACCTTCAATTGTGTTGATTATAATGTAAGTAACAAAATTTTATTTGTTTAAAAGCAGAGTAAGTAGGTAAGCTATCCCTTCTTATCATATTTAATTTCAGAAGAATCTAGATTTGTAGTAGACCCTAGGGTTGGGTTCTTACACATGGTATCAGAGCGGGTTCAACCGCTAGGACCTATGGACCCTTATTTTTGGCTTCCTTCTCAAATTGTTAAGTTAATTTACACCTTGATCCATTGCTGATTTGAGTTTGATTCATTCGCTGGGACCATGAGAGCACTGCCATAATCAAGATAACCAGAGCTAATGCTATTTAGTAAGAATAGCTGGTGTTAGATTGTCATCGTTGTAATAGCAAGCCCCAGTCTGACAGGAAATGTTTGTTTGTGTTTCGACTGTAACACCCAAGGTGAAGGGTCTGGACTTGAATAGATTCCAGCAGAGATTCCCACACAGGCCCTCAAGTAATTCCGACACAATGCAAGACCATACACAGATCTGCTTTGCAAAATTTGAGTGAATGGATGCAAAAAAAAAAACAAGAGCCTGACTTTTTTTTAACATCGTGCCATTAACATACGAATAAATTTGTTGGTCACTACACCCTTTGCTGACTATTGTGGGCATGGTATTAATGACCTTGTAAGAGACAGAGTCGTTTTGCTCTATGGTTCTTTTTAAATTCTTTTCTAAGTCCTTGATGTCAAAGGAACAACATTTCTTTCTCGAGTCAGGCAAGTCTTTGTTCATTGGAACTAATATCATTTTACGGAAATGAGAGTGCTACCAGGAAAAAAAATTTAGATAATATAGTTCTGTATTTTATGCTACGACAAACATTGTTTGTGCAATCACTACCTTGTTTGGTTATTGGTATCAATTTTACTTTGGTACTGTATTTAGATACTTTAAGCTAGATCATTTCTGCATAAGATTGATAGGAATTCGACTCTGTAGTGATTATAAAAAAAACACTGTTGTTTGTCTATCCTATTTTAGTACTACCACATGACTTGCTCCAGTCATCTTGCTCTAGACTATTACCATTTTCCAGAGCCTTATCAATCTACTAACACAACTGCCATCGCAAGCATGAACACTCCGTCTCCACGCCCACCTTGTATGCCTCATGCCAAAAACATAACCAATATCAGAAATTCGAAGCCAAAATTAACCACCCAATTCCCAATTGGTACATCTCCTTTGTCAGCAAAACACAATCAGCATGTGATTTAATGGTGTCAATATTAGATTCTCGGCCATCTCTACTCAGGTGGACAAAAAGAAGGCGATTTCAAACTCAGACTCTTTCTTTGTTGATGACATCAGACCCATTATGCTATTTGACGGTATTTTTTTTTTTCAATACTCTGATATTATCAGCTCTCGTTGCTTCAGTCTTTCAACTTCACAACTTGTTTGATAGAATAGAGATGCCACTGCAGTTTTCCAGAATAAGATTGAACGTTTTGAGTGGCAAATTCTTTCACTACTAGTGAATAAAGCTTGGAAAACGAACTTCTTTGGTCTTGAATTGTAATTCCATTAAAAAGCACATGCAGGGTACAAAACATAAATTCTTCTTGTAAAGTCAATCTGTTCAGCTACCCGTTTCCCACATAATATAAGAACATGTAGGTCTTGGGTTCTATCACAGGTGCACGAGAAATGTCTCCATTATTTTGAAACTTGTGAACAGACCTGGTAAAGCCATTATAGTTGGAGGTGGGTTACTTTTTTCATTTTATTTGTCTTTTTATTTTTATTTTTGAAGGGGGTGGGGTTTGTGTAGAAACAGCACCAACTTTTACACCACCTCAACAACTTATAGACACCCTCTATTCTCATTTTATACATTTCAATAACACTAGAGATTTGCAATCTGTTCGTGATTTTCAAGAATTCCTTCATAACGGTGGAGACATTGTAAATTTTTAGCTTTATTAGGCCAACTTCTAATGGCCATAATATCAAATCAAAGTTCCCAGTACAAAATTTCCAACAGAGCAGATTTCATAGCCAAAGGCATCACTACTTGCACACACCAATTGATGAAAGTAAACTGATACGTTTTCGTTCTCTCAACTAATTTTTCTGATTTATTATGCTCTCTCACACAGAGGAATAGTGACACTTTTGGAAGCAATGTTTTCTTAGAGCAGATACACACCTTATCGAAAAGATAGTGAAAGCCCTCATACATAACCAGTGAAACAGAGAATACACAGCTAGGAACTAACTGGAAACATGATTCTGATCCAAAGATGAAAATACCATGATCTATAACCAAAACTTTCTTTTCTTTTTTGATTGTAAATAGCATATTTAAAGCTTTCAACTTGCCCTATAGATAGGACTCAGCCATAGCACTCAAACCTGATCTAGGATACTAAAAGATACAATGGTCTGAGATGATGAAACGTGAGGACTAAATGGTGTTCATATCTTTACTTGGTTCTAATTTCTTTTCTAACCTCCACACATACCCTGTTCTTCGAGATGAAGTCAATATTATCTTGGGCAGTCTTGTTATCAAAATAATCATCAAAAGATTATAGTAGTGAACATCGACAACGATATTTGAAAATGCATCATTTATTTGATATAGCTCATGTGGATCAGCATTTCCAATCCTCTGGCACATGATAACATATGTTGTGGCAGAGTATTTCCGCACAGTTTGATAGCCATTTGAATAATAGGAAGACAAAACATCCACAGGAACAGTTGTTGCTAGAGGTTCATTCAACAATTAAATACCTAAGAGCTTACTATTGTTACTATATCTGCTCAGAACACAGTAATAGCATCAGGACCTTGGATTATATTCAATGCACTCCTCTATGAACACATTTAATGATTGCTACTTAATGTAATTACTTGTGACAATGCATAAATATGTGCATTGGGAAATTTGAGTTCCTATATCTCTATCCTTAAAAATCAATTTCTAATGAATTTCAGTCTGCTAGACAATCAACAATCCAATGTAAAACCCTCTTTTCGTGGCATATAAAAGAACTGGAAGCACAATCTGCATGCTACATACACACCTCGAAGCAAGGAAATCAATAACAGTTAAACTTTGGGAAATATGGTCTGGAGAGTTAGACCAGTCGGCAGATCCATCTCTGCTGGCACTATGCTCCATTCCATTTTGTGAACCAGGTGCTGCATGGAGGTCAACAATAACATTTAAACCATAATGATTTGCCCATTTAAAAGCATTATCGAGATATTGTAAAAATCCTCCTATGAAAGGTGCTGCTGGATTCGAATCATATGCAATCCACCACCCAACAGGAATTCTAACAGTATTTATACCATTCCTGGAGAGGAATTTGAAATTCTTATATGTAATAAAGCTGCTTCTATGTCTATGGTAAACTTTCTTTGCTTTATCATGGCCATTACCATTTGCAAGCTGGTAATCTCCATGCAAATCATTGGCAACTATAATCATCTGGAAGGTTGTTGAATTGTCGTGCCACCCAGGATCCCCTTGGTAATCTGCTGTAAGCTGCTCCTGGGATTGTTCCTGCATATACATTCCATTGAACACCCTGATATGCACTCGGTTAGGATGTTTATGGTGCCTAATTATGTGGAATGTATCCCAATCAGTAGGAGAATATGCTTCTACAGACATGTTGCCTCCTCCTCCATTTTCTGTTGTTAGGAATTGACCACTAAACACTCTAAGTTGATACATGCCATCTGAGACTCTCCACATCTTGAAAGTCTCCCAGGTAGAAGCATTGTCCCTAGTTTTTGGGTTATCCAATGTTTTGATCTGATCCTCTGTCCATCATCGTTATGTTGGTGGGTAGAGAATCTGCTCAAAATGATGGATAATCCAAAATCTAATAATGCAGTGTCAAATTCCAAAATAAAAATGGACAAATGCTACAACTGTCGAAATGTAATCAATTAAAACATAATGACCTAATAGAAGAACTAATCAATATGTGGATATTGCAGAATTAGAGTTAATTTGTTTCACTTCACCAACTTAATGGGTTTTCCCTCACCGTTAAGTCTGGTTGGTATTGAATTCAACTACTTCTTTCTTCTAGGTATTTATTTCAATTTTCAGCTTGATCTGAAAAAGATAGTTCCCAAGGCTAACAGTAGATTTATGTTATTCATGTTTGTATTGAATAATATATGCACTCTTTTCTTTATTAATAGAGAGACATGTTGAATAGTTTTCCTTATTTTATGTCTTTTACAGTAGATCAAATTGCTTTCTTTTTTTTCATCAAACTCGAACGTAGAGATAGGTTTATACCATCTATCAAGTACCAAAATGACAAACATGGACATAATATACCCAAGGGTGAGGAATGTGTTTACTTTGAGGAAGACAAATTTTCTAGGAAATTTTGACTGTTGTAGATTATCAAGGGATAGCCCCAAAGCTTTTGGGATGCTTCGACATTTCTTGTGATTTTTCTCCAAAAGATGTCAAAGTATAATACTAACAGGGAAAAGAATAAAGTCAATAAAAAACCCTAAAATGACTACATTTACAACCCAACTGCTCTTGAAAACCATGTTCTTGGCATTTTCAAGAGCAATGACCTACAAAACAAGTTAACAGTGCTGAGTGAAGAAGATTCTTACAGTTGAAGGAGAGTTAGTTTGTTCACAAAAAGCAAGCGTGCTCCATTCTTATCTCTGCGATTTTCTATATTGTGACCATGTTGCACAAGGTTTGATGCATGGTTGGATACCAGTGAGGCTGTAAAAGAGTCCTTATCTAGCTTACCAATACCTGTGTAGCTTGCTAACCAAGTTGTTGAAATTAGTTGGTATGCTAGAGCTTCTTCTCTCCTCCATGAATGCAACTTGGATATCAAGAAGCCTCCTCCATAGAGTTCTCTGTTGATTCTCCTTACCTAAGTAAGATAGATATTAATTGATGTACCAGAGTAGAGATTTTCAAAGCCTACTTGAAATTCACTTTGTTGAGCCAAATGAGCAACCCCTAACTTCCAAGATTCATCTCTACTTCCACCCTTGACAGTGAACTAAAACCCCATAAAGATTCTCACCTCTTGTCCATCTAACAGGATTCGTGGGAATGGATTGATTGAGAAGGAATTGAATTGATGCCACATACAAGTAGAACATTTAATGGAACTAGTGTTTCCACATCCAAATGAAATCTGGAGAGTGCAGAGTGACTCTGACCTGTCTAAGAGTAATGTTTATGAAAATGGTATTTGTTGATAATTTAGTGTAGTTAAACGATAGAACCTAGAGTAGTATCTATGCAGTATATACTGTAGATAGCAGCTTTTATCACATGTATTATTCTCCATCAGCTCTACCAATAACAATAAAATGCCATTATGCAATTCTCTTTTGGCTCTACTCATAACATATTACAGGTTGCTTTATTTTTAAGGCATCTACTTATCTAAATGCAGGACTAGAAGCACATAATTGGTGTCATATATTTCAATTTTCAAGTAGATCAAGATTCAAGACCTTGCTCCTGTCTGACCAAAATTCATAAAATAATTATATGCCACTATCCAATTTTCTCTTCACATACAATTTGTGTTTTTCATCACCAAAAACATTTCTTTTCAACTTCTGCCTTATAGATTGCTTGGCTTGATTGAGACTTGAAGCAGTATTGGAAATTACCTGTGTTTGTTTCTAGAATGCATATATAGTAGAGTCTCAGCCAAATATCACATTTAATATGTTGGTGTAATGGTGGTTAAGCTTAACTTTGTGGTCCTTTAGTAGTCATTAAAGTCATTTATGATTCCTGATTCTTTAGTGTGCGTTATGGTGTTATGACTGCAAGGGGGCATATATTGGGTCAAACCATCTACATTTAATCCAATATATGCCCGCTTTGAGGTATGTTATGAAGCTCCACGATTTCCTCTTGCAGCCATACAAACTATCATGATGACATCAAGGCAGTTATATCAATGTAATAATTTAGATTTTCCAATGTCAAATTTAGCTCTTCAAGCAACCAAAATCAAAATTTTGTAGCAATTTCAAGCATTTCATACATAGGTAGTGAATATTCAACTTCAAACTTAGTGAAAATGAAAGATGAGAAGAACAAAATATTTGTCCCATATGACAGCAAATTCGAGTTTTCAGAAAGGAAATAAGACTTTGATGCAAGATTCTATAATTGATGCATTTTCATTAAAAAAATAAAAAATAAAAAAACAAGTTGCTACGTAATGGTATTATTTAATTTAAAAATAAATAAACATAAAATAAACACTTATGACTATCATGTATATGAGTCAGCTAAGAGGGAAAAGTCCTAGAATGGATTAATAAGTCTTAGATATCGTGTAGATTTTGAGCAAATCAAAATGGTGAGGACGTGAAGGAACCAAGGACCTGGGGAGTCTTCACAAGGACCTCCTTCAAATAACCAATTACCTTCGCCAGAATTGACTCTCATCTTGCGTTCCCTGGAAGCAATTAATGAAACCTTAAGAGGACGCCAAACAAATGAAATGGAAGGGGAACACCCTTCATCAAGGTTAGGGAACCCCGAGGAATCTAGAGACTATGATAGAAGACCTCCAGTTGAGGACATTACTAGGGATATCCAGAAGATTAAGCTCCCAGAGTTTGCAGAGGGTCATGCCAGTGAGCGTGCGAAAGCCTGGTTAGAGGGGATGGGAAGGTGTTTTGCACTAAGGGATTACAATTCCAATTCCAAAGCCAAAATAGCAATATTTCAACTCAGAGATAGTGCTCTGAATTGGTGGGGTAACTTGGAGCGTCAACTACACCTCACTCCAGACACAGTTACTTGGGAATTATTTGAGGAGAGGTTCAGGAAGAAGTACCTGCTAGCATATTATGAAGAATAGCAGGTAGGAGCCTTCCATGCCCTAATATAGGGAGGTCGTACTGTAGAAGAATATGATATTCGATTTATGGAATTGGTCAAGTATGTCTCATACATGGATACTGACCAGCGCCAAGCAGATCACTTTATGTATGGATTGAGACCTAAGATTAGGGCAATGGTGCACATGTGGAAACCATCCTCAGTGGAAAAAGTTGTAGAATAGGCTCGTTATATCAAAGAACACCTAGACTTAAAGGGTGAAGGCAGAGCCATCTTTCCATGTCAAACAGGGTTTATGGGGAAGGCCCCTCATACCTTCGCAAGGAGAGGAAGTCAGAGGCCCCCACCATATGGAACCAGGGTTATACCTAGAACACCGACAGTAGGGATTTCAATGGTTTCTAGTGCAGCTTCACCCACAGCTTCAAGGGCACGTACAAATCAAAGTCATAGGTGAGGAACAACAAGTGGGGGCAGGGGTTCTAGGGGAAGAAACTCTTTCCAAAGAACTCCACAACATTCGGTTCAAGGTCCACCATGCATCACTTGTTGGGGATGCGGAGGACCTCATTATCAACGAGACTGCCCTGAGTTTCGATCTGGTAACAACAAAAGAGAGGGAAAAGAACCAATGGGGAGAGCATGTAGCCACCACTGAATCTATGCAGCAGTTGACAATCAGCAAGTTGAACACCAGCCTGCCGTGGTAGAAACCTCAGGTATGATAAACAAAGTAAAAGTTAAAAAAAAATTTGACTCTGGTGCTACAGATAGTTTCATTTCACCAGTTGCATTAGAAAAATGTGGGTTGGCAGCCTATGAGCATGATGACTTTAAACAAGTTGAGATGGATTCTGGAATAAAACAAGAAGTAGGGCCTAGTGTAGACCAATGTCAAGTAAACCTCGGGGTGTGTATGACTAAGTTGAAGGCATACATCACAGAATTGGGAACGTATGATGTAATTGTTGGAATGGACTGGCTAGAATCTCATCGAGATTTAGTAGACTGTTTCAAGAAGAAGGTGATCTGTTTAGATGATGAAGGTAGGCCAATTGAGATTTATGGAATCAAGAGGGGAGTGTCCCTATGATTCATGTCCATGATGAAGGTAAAATGTTGTCTCAGACAAGGTTGCAAATTGTATTTGGTCAAGATGGTAAGTGACTAGAAGGGACCTTCCCTGGATCAACATCCGGTTTTGGCAGAATTCAAGGATGTTTTTCCAGAGGAATTTCCTGGATTACCTCCTATAAGAGAGATTGATTTCACTATTGATCTAAAACCAGGTGCAGAAACAATATCTAAGACACCCTATAGGATGACAACTCCAGAGCTTTGTGAGTTACAGATGCAGTTAAAGGAGCTCTTAGACTTGGGATTGATCAAACCTAGTATTTCCCCTTGGGGTGCACCAGTAATTTTTGTCAAGAAGAAGGATGGCTCTTTGCGGATATGCATAGATTATAGAGACTTAAACATAGCCACGATAAATAATAGGTACTCAATACCTCGAATAGATGACTTATTTGATCAAATGAAAGGGGCAGCGGTCTTCTCAAAAATCGATCTACGATCTGGGTACCACCAATTGAGGATAAAGGAGGAAGACATCTCAAAAACTGCATTTCGAACTCGGTTTGGGCACTATGAGTTTGTAGTTGTTCCATTTGGTTTAACCAATGCACCAGCAGTGTTCATGAGCCTCATGAATGGTGTGTTCAGAAATTATTTGGACCAATTCGTGCAAGTCTTCCTTGATGACATTCTTATATATTACAAGAATGAAAAGGAGCATGAAAAGCACCTAAGGGTAGTATTGACTTGTTTAAGGGAAAATCAATTGTATGGGAAATTGTCAAAGTGTTCCTTCTTTCAGAAGAAAGTCCATTACCTTGGGCACATTATTTCAGGAGAAGGGATTTCAGTTGACCCAGAAAAGGTGAAGGCCATAATGGATTGGCCAGTACCAAAAAATGCCCATGAGGTACGTATTTTTATGGGGCTAGCTGGGTATTAGCGCAGGTTTGTGGAAGGGTTTTCAAGGATTGCAAAACCCATCACCACATTACATCGAAAGGGGGTTAGGTATGAATGGACAAATGAATGTGGCACTGCATTCACAGAGCTGAAGATGTTACTAACTAGTGCACCGATCCTTCAAGTACCAGACATGAGAAAAGACTTCACTGTCTGCACCGATGCTTCAGCACAGGGATTGGGTGCAGTATTGATGCAAGAAGGCGGGGTAATAGATTACGCTTCTAGAAAATTGAAGAAGCATGAAGAGTTATATGCTACCCATGACTTAGAATTGGCAGTAGTGATGTTAGCCTTGAAGCTATGGAGACACAACCTCATCGGGAGAAGATTTGAGTTAAGAACAGATCATCAAAGCCTAAAGCATCTCTTCACTCAAAGGGATTTGAATGCCAGACAAAGGCGATGGAGCGAATTCATGAGTGAGTATGATTTTGAAATCTCATACATCAAGGGAAAGGAGAATGTAGTGGCGGATGCACTAAGCAGGAGGCCACGAAATTTTTCCCTAGTAGCCTTAAAGGTAAATTTAAGGGAGCAAATATTGGAGAAACTCTTTGAAGATAGTTGGTACTTAAAAGTCATCTCAGCTATCCAAAATGGGAAGCAAATAGAACCAAAGTTTGAAGGATATGTCCTTGAACCAAATGGGCTATTGCGGTTCCAAGGGAGAATGTACGTACCTAAGGAAGGGGGTATAAGAGAAACCATCCTCGGAGAGTCTCATAGATCACTCTATTTCACACATCTTGGGGTAAAGAAGATGTACGCAGACGCAAGGAAACTCTTCTTTTGGGCAGGCATGAAGCATGACATAGTCCATTTTGTCGCCAAATGTCTTGAATGTCAGCGAGTGAAGGCTGATCATCACCATCCAGCAGGACTCCTACAACCTCATGACATCCCTACATCTAAATGGGAAGTAATTTCCATGGATTTTGTGGTGGGTTTGCCACTCACTTCCCAGAGGCACAATGCTATATTGGTTATAGTTGATAAATTGACCAAAAGTGCCCATTTCATTCCAGTAAGGGACACTTACGATGTTACGGATGTGGCGCGATTGTTTGTAAATGAAGTTATCTGACTGCACGGATTGCCCACAAAGATCATTTCTGATAGAGACTCCCGATTTACATCTAGGTTTTGGACAAGTTTGTAGTCAACACTAGGAACTCAGTTAAACCTAAGCACTACATATCATCCAGAAACAGATGGGCAGACTGAAAGAGTAAATCAGGTTCTGGAGGAAATGCTTAGGATGTACGTCATGGATAATCAGACTCAGTGGGAAAGGTACTTACCATTCGTAGAGTTTGCCTATAATAACAGTTATCACAGTTTAATCGGGATGCCTCCTTATCAAGCTCTATATGGAAGACCTTGCAGGACGCCGTTGAGTTCGGAAAAGTTGGAGGACCGAGTGATAGTTGGCCCAGAATTAGTTCAAGAAATGGAGGAAGAGGTAAAGCAGGTTCGGCAAAGGTTAAAGGAAGCACATGATAGACAGAAGATTTATGCTGATTCACATAGGATTGATTGCAGTTATGAAGTAGGGGACCAAGTTTTTATTCATATTCGGCCCAACAAAAGCACCATCCGGTTTGGGAAGGGCACGAAATTGTCACCTCGGTTCGTAGGACCTTTTAGGATCAAAGAGAAGATTGGACCAGTAGCCTATCGTCTTGTACTGCCACCCCATTTGCATAAAACTCATGATGTTTGTCATGTATCTGTTTTACGACATTATGTTTCTAATGAATCTCACAAACTGGATTGGCAGGACTTGCAGGTCTCGGACATGGGAACTGTAATGGTAGAACCATTACGCATATTGGACCATAGGGTTCGAAAGCTCAGACGTCGCACGGTGGACCAAGTTAAGGTCCAGTGGGACAAGTATAGCCCAGGATCTGCTACCTGGGAGGATGCAAAGACTATGCGTCATGACTACCCCTCACTTTTTGAGCATCTGTGATGCCTATTTTGACTTAGATAGCTACCTATGTTAAGATCCTATTTCCATGTTATTTATTTATGAACATTATGTAATATTGATGCAATTGGTTGACACATAAAACTACTTCTATGAATCAGTTGATAGATTTGATATTAATGATAGAAATGGTTGATGTATGAACTACATGTATGACTCACTTAGTGATGGACTATCTAGTACGTAACTTATCAAAATTATTTTGGTTCATATATATAGCTCAAGTGGGTATGCTTTATTTAAATGAATGACTTAGCGAGAATTCCTAGATTGACACATGGATACTAGAATTAGTAATGTGATGATTATATGTCTTGTTGTTATATAAATGCATGAATAAGAACTAACCCACAGGGGAAAAGAACTATGTGATAGCCAAGAAGGAAGGATGAGACATCTCATGAGGAAGGTATAATGTACATTATTTTACTTCATTTGGTGTCCACTTGATATACACTCTTATGACACGAGAAAATGCAAATGACAGGTGACAAGACGACCTGACTGGATTATTCGATGACAAGTCCAACCAGCTTTGTAGTGTGGTTTGTATTAGGGTATTGACCCTATTTCTGCAAGAGGGGTGGAGGCATTTCCCACTGTGTATCCTCCAAAACCTGGAATCGTGGGAGGGCAGTGGTGGACACGCTCCCCTAGACGTGTGATGACGATTGCCAGTTGCCTGCTGGGGGAATTTAGGTCGATGTATTCGACACTCCCACCATGATGGTTTTATCAGTGGTTAGTATGGCCGTTTCCACTGATAAAGCAGTAGAGGACGGATAGGGTGGGAACGAAAGTAGGCCAGGGTGGATAGGAGGATATAGATCAGTTGGAGACTCTTGATGGGAAGAAATGTCACTGTCGGACTTATCTGATTTCATTGCTATAACTCTCTCCGGTTGCTATGCTTTCAAACTCCTTGCATCTTTTCATTCTAA
Source organism: Pinus taeda (assembly GCA_000404065.3). Lineage (NCBI taxonomy): Eukaryota > Viridiplantae > Streptophyta > Pinopsida > Pinales > Pinaceae > Pinus > Pinus taeda. Next base: position 37,168 of record APFE030157042.1, read on the forward strand.
CTTCGGGATGAAGTTTTCTGAAGGAGGGGCATATGTAATGCCCCACTTAAATCTTATCCTACAAATTTTGTTAATGTTTACATTATCTGAAAATATTGAGAAATATAGGTCTAATATAATATTCATGATTTCCATTATTCAAATTCCCCACTTACCTTCTCAAATTGAATATTGGGTAGGATATGGTCTCCTTCCAGTATTTCAAAATGTATGTATTCATCTCACATTCCCCAATGTACCCTCACATTTACTTGGGAGAAGACATAGTCCTCTCCAACTCATTATCAATATATATATTCATTTCACATTACCCAATGTACCCTCACATTTACTTGGGAGAAGACATAGTCCTCTCCAACTCATTATCAATATATATATTCATTTCACATTACCCAATGTACCCTCACATTTATTAAGGAGAAGACATGGTCCTCTCCATGTAATTACATTTCACATTCCCCAATGTACCCTCACATTTACTTGGGAGAAGACATATTTCTCTCCATCTTATTATCAATATATATATATTCATTTTACATTTCCCAATGTACCCTCACATTTACTCAGGAGAAGACATGGTCCTCTCCTTGTAATTACATTTCACATTCCCCAATGTACTCTCACATTTACTTGGGAGAAGACATAGTCCTCTCCGTCTTATTATCAATATATATATTCATTTTACATTTCCTAATGTACCCTCACATTTTCTAGGGAGAAGACATAGTGCTCTCCATCTTATATATATTCATTTTACATTCCCCAATGTACCCTCACATTTACTAAGGAGAAGACATGGTCCTCTCCATGTAATTACATCTCACATTTCCAAATGTACTCCTAGCTTACTTGGGAGAAGAGAAGTCAACTATAAGGATGGGTGAGAAGTTAATGACATTAATGAGAGGTGGTTGATATGGAGAAGGGAAGGAGGGTATAAAAAGGGAAGGGGGAAGGGAGAAAGGGGATGTTTTTTGGGGGGTCTTGCTTATGATTGTGGGGTTGGTTGTGATTGTTGGGACTTGTTGTGTTTTGGAGACCTTAGGAACCTGTGGAGGTTTCTTGGGTTGTTGAGAGGAGGGAAGTATTTTTATCTTGGTCTGGATCTTTCATTGGGACACACACACTACATCTGGTTGGACTTGGGCTCAGAGGGCTAGGGAACCTATGGAGGTTTCCTGGGCTATGGATTATTTCCTAGTTGGCTGGGAGGTAATTCCGGTTGGGTCCGTCAAGAGGAGCGTTCAGCAGGAGCAACAGGACAAAGGTATCTCCATCAGCCACCAGCACAGGTATTCCTCCATAGTCTACTTTGGTAAAGTTAATTAGAATGAAGTATTCACCTTAATTTGTATTGATTATAATGTAAATGAAAAAATTTTATTTGTGTAAATGTAGTGTAAGCAGGTAAGTTATCACCTCTTATCGTATTTGATTTCAGAAGAATCTAGATTTGTTAGCAGACCCTAGGGTAGGAACCTTACAATAACTCTTTTTTAAAACCAATAGTGGGGAAAATACCATTGGTTGTTATCCACAAATGCAGGTTGACTCATCAGCATGCCTGTCACTAGTGTGGCTCATTGGTGTGGCCACAATATTTCACCTGAGAGGAGTTGTGGAATGATGTCGTGGATCTGGTGATCTGTCGTATTACAAATCTGGTGTGGATGTTGGTGGTTGCCTTCTTCACATCTGGTGGATTGCTTGTGTGGCTGTGTGATCTGTGGAGGATAGAACTAGATCATGGTGGCAAATCAGAGAATTAGTTATCTTTTACACTTAGAGCCTCGCTCTATTTATACAATCCCATGGTCCGTTGTTGTAGCTCTGATACCACTTGGTGTAGCTCTGATACCACTTGTTGTAGATCTAACCCAGAAATATTATGATAATAGAAATAACCCAAGAATAACAAGATAGAAATAAATAGAAATGATTCTTTATTGATCAAACCCTTAAGGTAGGGCAACACCATACATTCACTCCTTAAGGAACGAGAATACTCCACAAGCCATATGCTTGTTCATACAAGAATACTTCTCTTCATTTCTCTCCATGTGGAGTCTCTAGCCTCTATATAGGCCTCATACATACAATACCATGCATCATTACCATGGTTTCCTCATATCATCAACTAATATCAATGGCCCCTTACATTATTATTAACTACTTGTGGTCCCTTACTGACATGGGTTAACCACCTTATTTATTACTATGGCCCATCCGATTATTACATTATTACCTTGGGTACCTCCCTCGGTACCCCATATTACCCCCCCTAGGTATATAACATCCATGGACCATGGGTAGGCCAACATTACATTACAAAGTAGGGCGGACAATCCTATGACTCTAACATACTTCCGCGCCCACAATTCGCGGGGCCTTACAACATTATTCGGTCAAAACATGGGCTTTGAACCCCAAAACATGCCTCGGGGGGATTCCATGCCCAACAAGCCCCCAACACAAACATCATGACTCACCCTCGAGTCACTCTGTCGGCACGGCGATCTTGGCATGGAGTCCTTCCAACTATTCTCGAACCATACTGATGTCGGCAGTGGATTGAGCCACTGCTTGCTGAATCTGTTGCATCCTCTATTCTAAGACCTCTGTGTCTGAATTTTTCCATACATGTGTACCAATATTTGTTGCATATTTTTATAGTCTCGTGCCTTTGTCCAGCTCCTTGGAGCACGAAGACTATGCTTCAGCTTGCTAGTCAGATAGCCGGCCCACCCGTGTAGGGCTTCAAGCAGCTACCATTCACTTTACCTGGGAAGGGTTCTCCATTTAGTTTGACTAGCTGGACTGCACCTCCATCTGTAACTTACTTAACCACATATGGTCTTAGCTAATGCATTCTAAATTTTCCTGGAAATTTTTCGAACTTACTGTCATATAGTAGCACTAAGTCGTTTACCTTTAAGGTGTACAACTTAATATGGCTATCGTGTTAGGGATTTTCACGCTGCTTTTATACCTGCTGATGAATTCCAACCAAGAACCGTTCCTCCTCAAGTTTTTCCAATTGTGCGAGCCTTTCCTCCAAAGCTTCATAGTCCGTCATCCATGTGATCATTATTATGCATAGAATAGGCATGATATATTCCATCGGCATGACAACTTCCACACCATAAACTAACCGAAAGGGTGTTTGACCCGTCAGTTTCTTACACGTTGTCTTGTAAGCCCATAGCACTGCAGCTACGCACAGGTCCCAATCGCTTCGTTGTGCATTGCACACTTTGGTTAGCGCACTCAGAATTTTGTTGAGTGCTTCTACGGTCCCATTGGCTTGTGGGTGATATGGTGTACTTTTCTAATGATACACCTGGAATTCTTCTATGAGCGCGTTGATGGTTTCATTCAGGAAATGTGTTCCGCAATCACTCATTAAGATTTTCAGACAGCCAAATCGGGTCAACACATTTTCAAACAAAAACTTTGCAATCGTAGCGTCATGCAGTCTTTGACCATCTGTGCTTTCATCCATCGTGTCAGATACTCCATCACAATGATGATGTAGTACACGCCCGTCTTTCCCTGAGGTTTGATAGGTCCCACAAAGTCAATTGCGAATTCTCGAATGGTTGTAGTGTCATTTGTGGATTCAATGGCATCTCATCCCTCTGCGATGGTTTTCTAGTCCTTTGACATATATCGTAGGCCTTACTGTGTGCATTTGAATCCTGGTGAAGGGTTGGCCACCATAACCCTGTGTGAAGAATCTTTTGTGAGGTCGCACGTCCTACATAGTGTCCTCCTGCAGTGCCCCCATGTGCTTCCACAAGGATCTGACTTTGTTCAACTTCAGGTACGTATCTTCGCAATATTTCATCATTTCCCATTTTGTATAGGTTCCCTACGATGACAAAAACTCCCACCGTGCGCACCACCGATTCCTTATTCTATTGGACGAAGTATTCCTTTGGAGCAATCCCTGTTGTCAAAAAGTGGATTAAATCTTCGAAGTACATGTCTGCAATGCGTACCACAAAGAGCTATGCATCAAGTAATCCTTCCTCCAAACTAGTAGGTTCCTCGTCCATCTCAATACGCGACAAGTGATTTGGTCCCGCATTCAAGCTTCCAAGTTTGACCACAACCTCAAATCTATATTCTTGGAACAATAAGAGCCACCTACATATGCGCCCCCCCAACACAGGTTTATTGACCAAGTACTTTAGCGCGGAATGGTCTATATACATCTTGAAATGTCCTCCTAGCAAATAGTGCTAGTATTTTTGGAGCACGTACACCATCGCCAACCCCTCGTTCTCAGTTGTGGAATAGTTCTTCTTAGCTTTGAACAATCTACGACTTGCAAACGTGATAGGATGATCTAAGCCCTCTCTTTTCTCTTGTGTGAGCACTACTCCCAGTGTGATGCACGATGCATCAACATGAACATGAAACTCCACATCCCATTTTTGGAAGACCGGGATTGAAGCAGAGGCCAATTTCCCCTTTAGGACATCCAAGCTCTTCATGTAATCATCATTCCATCGTTTGACTGTGGATTTGATGTTCTGAGCTCTACTACAGAATTCCTGTGTCTTTCTTTGAATCAATAAGTTATTCTAAACTGTGTTTTGTGTTTTCTATGTTTGCAAAATTCATATATGTTTCATAATCTTAACAATAGGGAAAAATAATAGCCCAGAACTTGTTTAAACACACTCTGTGTTCAATTCCTATTGTTATTTATGTTTTCTTTAGAATTAGGATAGACAGAAATCCTTAGATGCTTCTGTTTCCACTAATTCTTTCATTTTGAAAATTGCCAAGGAATTCTTCACTGTTCCTTGAAAATATTCATGCACCTTCCCTCTGCCACCATGATAAAGGATTCTTTACAGCCCTTTACCCCCTGGCTTACATCCATCAATTTCTAGATCTCAATATTGTTCCAAAACTGATTATCTTGCTCTGTAGTATTGCCCTTTATCACATAAACACACTCAGCAGTCCATCTTCATGGACTCCATTGCCCAATGGAATAAACTCTTTCATACTTGCATCCTAGCTCTGTTTAAAATCACCATCCAAAAAAATTTAAAACAAACCTCTGCACATCATAACTAGCAGAAACACTTCAAAAAATAAAGTTAAATTATAAAGAGAGAGCCCTCTCTGGATGCAATTTGGCTAGAAATTGCACCTAAAAGATTGGTTAGTGGTTACCTCGGCCGAATTCCCTTTTCTCAAAATTTTTGGGGAACAACCTGAGTGATAACATCATTGGCGACTCCGCTGGGGAATGAATGAATGTCTATTACTACTGTCTAATCTCTAAAGCTACAGATGGAACCTGAAGTTAGCCAGGCAGCGTTTGAAACTGTCTTTGCTATGCAATCACAAGAGTAAATAAAATCTACTTCAGTCTAACTCCATTTTAGCTTTAGATTTTAAACAACTGTTTAAAATATTTGTTTAGCCATCCTTGTTTCAAACCTACCTAAAGGAAAGCCCAATTCCTCTTACATTTTAGGAGCTTCCTTCAAAGATATTGTCAAAACTTGTATTCTCCAAATATTCCCAGAAAATACCCAAAACATATTTTAGAAGCTGGCTCCAAAGAAGAAAACTCAGTACACAAGGTCAAACCCAGACCCGAATCCTCCAGCCATTTTTGACAATCCAAATTTGATTGCTAAGAGCCTTAGGAAACCAGAAAATCAAGAGAGTTCTGCTGATTCAAATCCTGAAACACCCCAGCAAAACCCCATTCAAATTAAGCCTACTACAACAAAATCTCAAGCCCTTCTTCCTACTGCTGTAGCTTCTTCCAGCTCACCTTTATCACTACTCTCTTTTCCACCCCTCCATCCACAACACTTATTTCAGCTGCTATCCCTGTGCTTCCAGTTGTCCCACTTTTCCCTGCTAATATGGAAAATAGATATGCTCCCCTACAGTTGCCTACCAATCCAGGGGCTATGCCACAGGATTACCAGGGAAAAATTACTTATTTTGATGGTACTGGCACTTACACTACTCAACAACATACCAAGAGGATGATAGAATATTTTGAAAACTATGAGATTGATGATGATGATGTCAGGATGAAATGATGTCATAGCTTTTGATGAATTTCCTGTATTACCCTGTGTGTCCCAAGGTAGCACGCAATTGTTTAACACTTCACAGTGCTTCCAAATTTAGAATCACTGAAATCTTTGTAGGGTCCACCATCAGTCCTTGTTTGCAAACCACATGTCCTAATAAGGTCCCAAAGGGAATGAGAAATGTGCACTTCTTAAGTTTCAACACAATCTAGTGTCATCGACAACTATCCAGCATCAAGCATAAGCTTTCTACTTGGTGCTTAACCAATCCAAAGATAGTCCAATCATCTAGATAGACCTCCAGGAACTTGTGGATGTATTCTTTGAGTGCAGCGACAATGATGTGCGAAAATATGGTTGGCAAATTCTTCAACCCAAATCGCATAGTAGTGTATTGAAAGTAGCCCCATTCCACTTATGAAGGTCATCTTGCTCCTATCTCTCCAGCGCGATTTTTGATCTGGTGGTACCCTGAGAATCGTCTGTGAATGAAGTATGCTTCTTGTCCGCCAACATTTTCTAATACTTCATCTATGAATGGTGTCGAGAATGGGTCATGTACACAGGCATCGTTCAGCTTCCTGAGGTCCATGCATATTCTTATTTCTCCCTTCTGCTTTTTCTCCTGCACTACCATGGGGCTCACCTAGTTGGATTCTTCCACTGGCTCAATAATTTTGGCGTGAGTATTTTGTCTAATTCTACGCGGACCGTTTCTTATACTTTGGATTCAAGTGGTAAGGCCTTCACTTAACTGGCTTCACGTCGGGTTTAGGGTGATATTCATCATCCCTAAGTCACCAATGATCCCTTTAAGTCTGTAATCTTGGTTAGGAATAAGTCTTGGTACTCGCGGAGTAACTCAGTGACCTTATCCACGATGGCATCATCCCAATAGTCACCAAGCATTGCATACTTTGGTTCTGCCTCCGTTCCAATGTTTACCTGCTTCGTTTTTAGCGGCATGGTGATGTCAATATCCTCAATCAATGGTCCTCAAACCTCGCGACAGCCTTCAGTTTCTATAATGTTAATATTTTGTGGATCCTCATCATCCTCCTCAATATTTGCATTGTAACACTCCAGCATGCAGCTCAACTATGTCTGCCATTCTGGATGAAGCACTTCCATTGGCTCCTAGGGTAATTTGAAGATAGTTTCTTTTACTGCTTGTAGCGCATCATCAATAGTATCCCACCAATGATCTTCAAACGTGAAGGTTAACAGGAATCCTTCATCCAAGATATCCCATTCGCTCGTGCCATAGCTCTAACTCAGTATACCAATTCATGGGTATGACATCCAGGGTATGACATAACAAATGCACCCATTGAGGTTTTGGCTCTTCCCCGTAGACCTTGGTCCATTTCACGAGGTGTGCACGTGGATCATCTCGTCTGCCATATTTTTCTATTAGTTGCATCTATGGTTTCCCAAATTGTAGGCACATCATCCTTCTGCATCTACGCTAGTCCTCAAAACTTCTCTGATGCGTACCCACCACCTTGCGTGGGTAGCGTGCAATGCCCATTTCAGAGTGTCGAAATGTTGTTGTTCTAGTACTTCTCTTTCAAACTTCATCAGGAAATCATCCACCTCGCTCAACCCATCATACATAGGCAGATCCCTTACCTCTATTGTCATGCAGTGCATTGATCTTACCATCATGTTGCAATTGAGCATGGTTACCTCATGTAATTGGTTCTGCCATCATTCTATCTCCTCATATGAATCTAATGTGCAAGAGCTTTCACACTCCCACAAAATCCTGCCATCTGCTGTAGGATTGATCCAATCTTGTTCCCGAGCGGCTATCTTGTAGATACAGTCTATATCGTCGTCGCGCATTGGCTCTGTGTAGCGCGATCCTTCAACAGGGTCTAAAGGTACCATTATGCGTAGTGACTTTTTCTCAAAAATCATCTTTCTTTTCTTTACATTTATCACTCCATTCATGTCAGTGGCCCAATCTATTCCTAGTAGTGCAGGATAGGGATTATTGTCATCGACAATCTCTATCACTTCGAAATCTGCAAGCACGCTTGCACCTTTGATATCTACTTTTATTCCCTGCAATATTCCCATCAGTAGGATCTTTCACTAGTTCACCATTCACAATCGAATAAGAGACCATTGCAACATGGGCCTGCCCATGCATTCCCATGTCTACTTCGACAGGACATTCGCTTCCGATCCTAGATCTAGAATCACTTGATCCATTTCATATTCCCCGATTGCGCAATCAATCTCATCTCCCTTCATGTTCGGGTTGTGTGCTTCCTAAGCTTCCGGACTACGCGCGGTTCTCCTGACCCAACACACCTAGTGATGAGTTCTTGCAGTCCCTTCACAGCCTTGTTGTCGCGCAACAACTTTTTGCATGTCTCTAGAAAGGTAGTAATCATTGATGGGTCCATCTCCGGTTCTAGTTTGTCTTTACTACCTAAAGTGGAGGCCTCCATGAATCTCTTCTTAGCTTCCATGAATGTATCCTTCGCTCGCTCCAAATCGAACTCTGGTTCCTTTTTCGCTGCTTACCCTTATCATCTCTTGTTGTGATACCACTTCAGAGCACGATTTTTACATTTGGGTCCTCTTCACGCGACTCGGACCTCATCATTTGCAGGTTCTGGGTTGGTGGAGGTTGGAGTGTTCATTTATCGCACAACCTCGCTATCATTGTGGGGTATTCATCTGTCTCGTGATCAAACTAGGTACAATATAAACATGATTCTCTCGTTGGATTTATACAATCGAGGGCATAATTCCCTAGCCCTCCGCAATGTAACAAACCAGGTGTCAACGACCCCTTCCTGGACCCATTCTACCTCGACCTCGTCCGCGCCCCTAAAATCCAGTGTGCACCATCCCCGCATTTTGATCGAGGGCTCTTATTTCGGTCTGAACTCATTAGGTAGGAGTCTAATCCATCATCAATTCATAACTTCTACAGGTGTGCTCATCATGGCCTACTGATCTGCAGAAATTACAGAATAAGTGATGGGATGTTTGCGTATACTTTTGTAATAGATGACAGTTATTTGTAGCATGCTTCCCTCCTATCTAACAAATCGCACACCATAGTGCAGGCACCACGCTTGGTCCTTCTTATGCCTTTGGTCTCAATGGCATTGGCCCTACTCTCGCCAGGTAGTTTGTGAAAACTAAACAATGGTCCTTGCCATGTCCTTGGCCTTTGCACTTTATGCACCATACCTCCTTGCGTGGCTCTGGGCAAGTTGTCCTGTCTTGTTTCAAACTCTGCATCTCTAGACACAGGTTTTTCAACTGCGTGTGGATCTGTTGGACTCCCAGACTAGGATCTTGTATTGGGGTCTTGTGTAGTCTCATTGCAATCTCCAAAGCTTCGGCCTGAGTGGATAGCTTCTGTTGTGACAGCGCGGTCCTTAGATGCGGCGTTAGTGACGCTACAAACCATGCGCGGTGATGTCCATCTGTCAAGGTCATGTTGGCTTCGCGAATCATACCCTTCAGTCTCTGATCCAGCTCCCAAGGGGTCTCGCTTGGAAGCATCGTGATTTCCTTAAACAGGATAATCGACTGTGTCTCCGATTTTGGCCTGCTAAATTCCCTGTTTAACGTAGCTTGGATATCCACGATCCCTGTGTTCAGATTGTCATTGGAATGCTTAATGTACCATGTTAATGCGTGATCCTGCAACGCACTTACCAGTGTTGCCTTCTTTATGTTGTCATTCGTGACTCCTTGCACTTCCCATACAACCTTTACTACAAACCAAAATTGGTCCTGATCTTTGTTCCCTACCCCTTTCAACACCGGCAACTTTATTGCACTCACCATATTGAACTGTGGTGGTGGCTGACGTGGTGTGGGCGGAGATGGGGCTGAAGATGGTGAAACTGGTGGTGGTGTAGGTGGGGGTGGTATGCGCAGAATTCGTTGCGTTATCAGACTGATCACACTTCTTGGTGATACTTTCGCGAGCTCTTCCTCGCTTTCTCACCGAGGTGAAATCAAGGGGCTAGTTTCTATCTCTTCACTACCTTCATTTATATAAATACTCTCGCTTCACGTAGCCTAAAAAATCAATTTATTCGAATAACTCAATTTTCACACAGTAGCATTTTAATCCAAGTGTTCAAAGATTTAATGTATTTACCTCGCGGTCCTTTGAGGAAGCACTGTTCTGCCTCGTTGTAGCTGATTGACGTGTCTACCATGAATTTGGTGATAAACCCTCCTATAATTCGATTGAGCCAATGGTCCATAGCATGCGTGATCTTATCTTATGATGCTTCTAGTCTGCGCACCAACTCTAGATTCCACACAATAGGTTTGTCAAGCCTACACCTTCCTTGACTGTCTACTAGCTTCACGATCTAATCGTACAACTCAGAGGGCAAGGATACAAAGAAAATTTCATGGATTTCTGTATAAATGCAGCGCTCTAACCACTATTCCTTTGATACTCGTGGATTCTTGTTTTCCTGCGCCACGGACTTGTGAATTTTTCTATCCAACTACCCTTCAATTTCTTTCTTTGTCAGATTCTAGTGACATGACATCAGACATCTCTCATGCAGATCCCAATCCTAGAAACAGAACCATTTATTGGCTTGTTGGGGCCTCGCCCAGGTTTATAGGTGATTTAGCCAAACAAATCCTGGTATTACTAGCCCTTTCGGCAACAGTCCGTTGAGCGCGGACTGAGGTCTTACCTGAAGTAGTATGGGGGGTGCTAGAACCAGGTTTCCGCACATGTTGTTATGTGCACTTACCAATGCCTTGTAGCTTGAGATGCTTCCTTCGTGCAACCCTAATCAGGGGCCGAACGTTGTTATTACCCAAGTCCTTACTAGTGTTCCACTGTTAGTTGATTAACTTAGCCTACTTGTATGTGTTAAGTTATACTTAGCAATATAAATCATTCATACAAGTGTGCACAATAAGTAAACAATATATTTGCAATTTCTATCAAACATGTAATAACCCAAGAACAGATACACAAAATTTAGAAAAAACATCTCTTTATTATTTCCTTCCTCAGTTACAGACTCGACTCCACCCTGCGCACTCAGCTGCAAGGGTCTGTGCACTCAGCTGCGGACTACTAGACCTCTACGCACTCAACTACAAATATTTCTCCTACTCTACGACCTAAGACACGCTTTACGCTTGTGACTCAATCACTTAGACTTGTTCTCTACTTCCTTAGTTATCTTTTACACTTAGAGCTTCGCTCTATTTATATAATCCAATGGTCCACGGACCATGGGTAGGCCGACATTAAATTACAAAGTAGGGCGGACAACCCTATGACTATAACATACTTCTGCGCCTACAATTTGCGGGACTTTACAACACTATTCGGTCAAAACATGGGCTTTGAGCCCCAAAATATGCCTAGGGGGATTCCCTGCCCAACATATTTTCGAAAGGAAGATACAACAATAGTGTACTCTTTTTTATTCTTATGAATAAAAAAAAAGTAAATATTATTGTGTGACTAAAAAAAAGACAAGAAATAAGCGTGAATTTACAAGTTACAAAGAAGGGAATTTTCTTTCTTCTTTGGAGAAAAACTAGGGCAGATTCTCTTTTGGAAAGCTATTAAAACCAATTATGGCCCTATTTAATGGATCTATATTTATGTAGATAGAGATTATTATTGCACTACTATAAAAGGTAGGGCATCTTTTTGTAGAACTAGGGGTCACAGACTGAAGGATAGGAGGCTATTACATTAATGTATATTTCTTTCTTACATTACTATATATTTCTTTCTTACATTACTATATATTTCTTTGTATTTTAGGGTTTGATACAATATTGAATCAACAATGGAGAAGTCTTCGTTTATGTTCATTATTGAGTAATACTACCTTTTTTTAATCATTAACAAAGAGACATTGTTTAGTTCTTATTCATTTTTGTTTTATGAGTATGATGGTTTGTTCAAGTACTATTGCTAGAATTGATTATTCCTGTTCTTTTTAAACTTTGTCAAGCTAACTTGCAAGTTAGGCAGAGATGGATTTGAAGCTATTATTGCATTTAATCAACCTCTTATTCTTTAAGTTGATATATAACTATCAACTTAATGACATATTAGTTTGGTTTCCTTCTTGTCATTTTATTTGGACTATTGTATTGATCTGACATGATCTTCTATTTCAAGTGCAATTTCCTTTGGATTTAGGTAAATGTGCAACAAATATCTGATAACTGTTTATCAAATAATTGTTTGCACATATTCATTTGAATTAGTAGCAAATCATAGAAATCTTTCTCTGATTTGTTAACTTTATTTTTATCCTAAATCCAAGCTTATTCATGTTTGTTACCTTGCTCTTGATTAGACTAAGATCTAAATAGTTTCTTAATCAACATAGGATAGGTCTACTTTTTACTGTCTGCATGTAGGCTAGATTGGATTTGCATTTAGGTTAATTAAATGCATTTCTAAAAGTCTCCTTTCAATTGGAGAAAATATCTGTGTGTCTTTTTTGAGCCCACGTTTCAATGAAGGATTACCATCTTCAAGCAATTGTAGGAAGATAACTCCTTCTCTTATGTCTACTTACAAGAATGAGCGATATCATACATTAGTAGGCATAATGCATATTTAGATTTAGTTTAGATTTTAGATTAGCTAGATTAGATTAACATTAGTTTAAGCTAGATAAAGGATAACTAGACCCATTTTAACTAGTCGAAATCATCATCCCAAATGGATAAGGGCCTAATTGGGGAATTGATAGGGTGATCTCTCCAATGTTGATAATGGTGATTTTCATCCATCAGCAAGGTCTTAAGCCCAAGGTTCACCTTATTAAAAATTCATCTCTTTTAACATTTTTTTAGCTTCATATAGGATTGCTATGGTATTTACAATAAATGACACAACTTCCTTCTTTAATTTACAATAATTGAAGAAGGGTTACCATTTGATCTTGAATATTTAAATGTAGTCTTGATTTTCAACTTGAACATATAAAAATAGATAGACCAAATAAGATTGGAACTTAAAACTCCTAGTCACAATAAAATTTGGCCAACTAAAAGTTTATGGTATTTGCTATATATTGACTGTAGTGGAATCTAACTAAAGGTTTATTCATAGAACAAATAGTAGACATAAAACCTAGGCTCATTTCATCAAATGCTCGGTCATGATTATAGCCTAACAATGAACATATCATAGATTCAAATTATTTATGTTGGAATAACAGGGAAAATGTTGGTCTTGTATGGTGCATTATTTCCTAGAATAGAAGCATTAGGGGCAAGTAATGACAGAATTAAGGTTACTTTTTATTTAGAGGATAATTCATGATACACAACCACTAAATTTCCATCCTGTAATACCTAAATATCTTGGAAAACATTGACTTTGAGCATTTCAAGAATATACTCAAGGTTTATAAGGAGAAGGATAATGTTGTTTAAGATATTACAACTCTTTTACTTGGGACATAATTTTGAGCATACTAGTTGACATTTTTTGGAAATGGGTAGGTTTGTGGGACAATAAATTTAGCCAAATGGGATTCCGAGGAATGAAATCTTTCATGGAGGTAATTGAAACGTTTTAGGGCTTGTTAATGTAATTCATATAAGTTATACTAGGAGATGACAGTGTCAAATACATCACTATCTCTGTTTACTAGGTTCTTTTCTTCAGGGATCAGACGGTGGCAGCTTTCAACGGTGGAAGAACTTGATTTCTTCATATTTTATTTTATAAAAATGAAATAATAGATAGGAAAAATACTTGCAAAATGAATAATTAGTGAGTTGGAGCTATAACATTGACTTTGTTTAGTAGAAACCCCCCTCGCACATTGCTTTTTCTTTTGTGGTAGCAATCTCTGCTTTATTGGCTAACTTGCAAATGTGACAGTTTCTGAGTTTACCCATCCTTTGTCCTTTGTAACCTCAAATTTATGCCTTTTGGATATGTGGAAACCTTTGATTGGGAAAAAATCCAGCTGGAAAACATTTTTACGACCTTTTCATTGTCATGTCAATATACATTATGATGATGTAACTTGCCTTGTCATCTACCACATCATTGTCGAGTCAATTCCCTAGTCAACTAACACATCATTCAATAGTCATCTGACACACCAACATTATAGCCAAGTGTCTGCTCTATGATCAACCTTCTTGGATGCAAATTCATGTACCATATTATCCAATCTTTTTGACTTCGTAGTCCACTTTGACATCACCATATGCATCAATAGAAGGGTTACGAGGATCCCCTAGTGGTTTCATAATCATCAAGGTTGGTGAGTGGTGGGTGGCGAACCTAATAGATTACTGACATGTACCCTAAGTGGGATATTGACTAGAAGGCCTTCTGAATCGACACCCTCCCCCAACCCTCCTCCCATGTTATCCACTAAGCTAGTGTGTTTGTGTGTATGTGTTTTTTTAGGGTGGGGGGTCAGGACGAATGATAATCATTGATTGGTTGTGCCTTCCATTAAGTGTTTGTCATTTAACTAATCCTTTATTAAACACTAATTACATCTTATTAGTAAAAAAATTAGTGTTTTTCAAAAAAAATGAAGAAAATTAAAATACAAACCCAAATTTTTCAAAGATAAAATTTATTATTCTCCAAAAAAAACTATAAAAAAATCCCCTCTTACAACAATCCATAATTTTTTTTGTTTAAAAATCCCCTACTACAACTATCCATAAATTTGTATTTTTTAACCTATTTTATACATTCCATTTACAACCAAAAATCTTAACCAAGGTCCACCCCATTTAAGATTTTGAGACACAGATAATTGATTCAACCAACATCAAAATTGATAAACCCATCTTAAAAGTTTAAAATAATAACTATGTTTTCAATATAGTACCATATTAAAAATAATAATATTTCCTTTTTCAATTTCAAAACTGGAAAATAAGATAATGAATAACTCGATATATCTTAGAAAGCATTTAATTTAAGCACGTGACCATTATGAGAGAAGGTATAAAGCTCTCCTTTACAACTATGAAACATATAATTTACAATTAGTTATAGGTCATGGCTTCATTGACCAAATGTAACATAATTCTTGTGTACTACCATTATGGGATGGAATTATGAACCTCTTACCTTTACAACTATTTAAAAAATCTTTATAAGAAAAGTGAAACCCTCAATTCTTTAGGTCTTGTGGTTTATGCCCTTAGTGGTTGAATATAATGTAATCCTTATGGAGAAAGTATGAATGTCTTCTCCTTTGACCATTTAAAATAAACCTTTAAAACAAGAATGGTGCCCTTAAATGTTATAGTTCGTGTGGCTCATGTGACCAAATATAGTGCAATCATTCACGACCATGAGACATTTGACTTTAAAAGAACACTTTTGGCGTAGTGTGTTATAATTTTGGAAAAATATAAAATATATATATATATAGAACCATACCTTTTGATTGATATATATATCCTCATAGCGTAAAAAATTAATTTGGTGACCCTCCAAACCTGCTTTTTTTCTAACATATCTTTATGATGGTTTTATGGGCGGCCCACTTAATTTTTTTTGTTTATTTCGTTATGGAGCAAAATT
>APFE030157057.1:12667-62367 GCA_000404065.3 Pinus taeda
CAATGTCTTTTGATGATATTTCAAGTCTATTCATTAGCTCTTATTTGTGGTGCACAATGTTTTTCAATGTGGATAGTTGTTAGAGTATATTTGACAAAATAAAAGGAATTGTATGTCTTTTTCATTGGGGATTGTCAAGAAGAAATTATTGTATTTTTCCAAAATTTATTAAGAACGATATTTATATGATAAAATAGAAATTCAAGAAGGAATTTCCCTTTGTCATGTTATTTATGTGGAAATAAAGGGTCAATAAGGAATTCATTTAATTGTTATTGGTGATAATATCAATCTAAATGAGATAAAAAATAAATTTGTTGAATCAACCAATTTCTTGTGTGTATCCATTGAATGGTTTTGAAATGAAATGGGGAGGGGCCTCTTTTTCCTTGAAATACATTCAAATGTGAGGAAAATTGAATATGGAATGAGCCAAGGAAGATGAATCAGAATCCAACCAAGAAATTTCAATATTGTATTACATATAAATTTCAATAAATATTGAAATTTAATTGTAAGGAAATGCAACATATGATATAGGATCTTTATGAACAATATAATATCGATGTTGATTTTTTTCAAAAAAATAACATTTACGATAGTGTTTCTCTAAGGGGTGGGGTATGTGTCAAACACTTCTTCCTACCCATCTTATAAATGTCATTATCAATTGTATTCATGTAAATATTATGTAAGTGGAAACAATGATTGGGCTAGAGGAGTGGATATGGAATCATAAGGGTAAGGAATATGAGTTTCTTATGCTAAGTGTAAACCTAATCCACTACATTTAGTTTACCACCTATCTCGCTGATAAATATTGATGGGACTCCAAAATAGGTATAATTTAAGGCCCATCTGGCCATCATTTTGGGCATGTCCTTAACCTCTTCTTACTACATTTGATAATAACCATTTTCAAAGTTTATAATTTGTTCCTAATAAGTTTAGGAGATATTTTCAATATCTTAAGGAATAATGAATTAAATGTGTAGGATATTAAGCATTTGTTTTGCATGGCATGTTGGACTCTAGTAGGAGAGATTCAATGAGGCTTGTTCCATGTTATAGCCTCATCAACAACTTGGTTGACTCATGAGCACTTACTACCTTTCAGTGGCTATGAGTACATGAAGAGATTGTATCCACATTTTGAAAAGTAAAGGAGGGAAACAATCCTCCCTTAAAGGATTATTCCCATCACTCACTTTCTTTTATAAATAAGAGATCCTAGCATCTCAATCGGGATTCTAAATGTAGAGGGAAGATAGTGACTATTAGAGAAGGAGACCTATGCATGTTATGCCCATTGTTATGTTACTTGTTTGAACACTTTTGAGGTTAATTAAAACCATCATTTTATTCTCAAAAGAGTTTACTTCAAGATACCCGAGTCTCCTTAGGTTAGGGCCCAACCCATGTGCTCAATCCCCTTCCTTTGTACCTTTCTTTTTCATGCATTTAATCTATTTGTGATTTTCTGCAAATCCTATTTATGAAAGAAACATTATCCTTGTAGGTTGTTTAATGAGCACTCTCTTGAAGCATGAATTACTAGCCTATGTTGGAAAGAGCCATAAATAGTTTTATTTTATGTAATAAGTAGATTTTGTTACAAATTCAACTCATCCTTACACTGACATTTCATTTTCTATAATTAGTGATTTGTTAGTTTCTTAATCAACTTCCTTTTTTATGAGTTGAAGTTTTGCTTCATGTGTATATGGGATACATTGTTCACAGGATATATTAGCATCATTTTCATGCATGAGAATATCCTCCTTCCACACCTTTCCTTCCAATACTCCTATATTCTGTAAATTTTATGTATGTTGGAAATTGCCTCATCAAGCTACATGAGATTCCTTGTCTTTCTCCTTCCTCGAACAAGTTGGTTTACTAAGTACGCCTAAGATTTTTAATGTCTAATGTATCCTTCTATAACATTTCACTTCCTGTATCACTCTCTACACAACTCCAAGGTCCCATAATATTGTTCTTAGATTCTTTCCTGTAGGAATATAGGGCATATTGTAGCAATCTTGTAGCAATGCACAAATTTCTTCAAATAGCTTCCAAAATTGTTTGCATAGCTTGAATTTCCTTCCTCTTCACTCCATAATGTCATTTAATCCTTGAATATGTACGTGATAAGTCCATAGTTCCCTTAGATAATTTCTTTTTCAGTTTTAGCTTTGATTATGCAACTAGGTTATACTATGTTTGTTATGTGATTTTCCTTTAGCATTATTGAGAATTTGATTGTGCTCTTGTAAGTATAATAGAATTTACTTTTCTTGCAATAGAATAGGGTTTTTTCCTACACCATAGATTAGGATTACTTTTCTTCCATTTATCTTCCAGAAAATAGATTAGAATTACTTTTCTACCATTAACCTTTTGCAAAATAGATTTGGGTTTCTTCTTTGCTATTTACTTTATGAAAAATAATTTTAGGTTACTTTTCTATCATTTAATTTCTACATGATTGATTAGGATCTATTTCTAAATTTAATTTTGTGCAAACAAAATAGGTTTTCTTGCATGTCATTTAATTCTCTATAGTAGAGTAAGTTATATGTCATTCATTTATTTTCTTTAAAAGTTAAGATAAGTTCCTTTTCATTTACTAAATCTTCCAAAGTGGTCTTTGTGCATATTTTTTGGGCCCTACATTTGTTATCCTTTTTGACACCTTATTCTACTATTTCCATTATAACCTACCTTATTTTATGCTTTTTGACACCTAGAAACTAATCCATATTGGCTAAACTATGTTAGTTTACAAATGGAGGTAAGAATCACAATAAACATTGTTTTCACATATCTTTGGTTAGTCTAAGTAGATGTTAAACGAGTTTACACTTCTTGAATCACTATTGAATGATTTATTGATAGGGTTCCAAAATATAAGGATGGAAACATGAATACATGGACAGGTCAACAGTGACTCAAAATCCATCTTAAGAATATATAGGGTAACCATTGAGTACTTAATTTGGTACTCTTCTCTACATTTGGTACCAGTCAACTGATGGCCATCTTGAAGGTAGATTCTTTTGTTCATGGTCATGGTGATGACTTCTTCAATCCTAAAGATAGTATTATGGTTGTATTAGTGCAAATATGATATGGTTGAGTGATCTTTGGAATTTGGCTTAGATCAATTAAGCCTAGATCACACATGCATTTACTTTTCTGATTTATTTTGTTGTAACTATCTTCAAGTCAAAAGCACTTTAAGAAGGTCGAGCATTAGTGTGAGAAGTTACATAGTAACACTGAAGCAAGGAGATTGTGACTGCAAAATATCATATGACTCTGTTTTTATTCTAGTTTGGAACAGTTGGATTTATGTTTTATTGAAGACTTTAATATATATGTGATCTCGACTTTTATATTCGCAGATTTATGTACTTATAATCTATGAATTTACTAACGTAAATTATCCTGTCTCATGTAATGGAAAGCGCCCATCACAGACCTCAGCCAAATTCTGCATCAAATTTAGTTAAATAGGAAGTGTGTTTGTGAATTAGCTTTAGCAAAACTGTACTTGAAAGCTTTGATTCTTTTTGCAATTTCTAGATATTTGTTAGTTAGGAATGTAATTGAATCTATTTAAAATCTTTTGTAGATATGAATGTTATGTTCAAGTGGTAACTTGTTATATTCTTGATCTGAATTGCTTGAGTTTATAAAATCATTTTCATACATATTATATGAGTCTGTAGGTTTCTCTTTTGATAGCTAGCATTGATAAGTTTTAAATAACATGTTTTTAGCTTAAATAAAATTTTTGAGAAATGAGATTTTCGTGGTTTTCAGAGTAAACTCTTTGATATGAACAAAATAACTCTATTCTCTATGGATTTGAGTCCTTGTAGTTGATGCTCAACTTGCTTGAACTTTCATGAGATCATGTAGGTGTTGCGATCCATTTGTTTCATTTTTCAATATTACAAATATATTTATTGAATTAGGAAACTATGTGGATGATTTTTTGTTTAATAACATTGTTGGATTTGTTTTTTTATTTCTATCTTAGCACTGGGGTTAGTTTTGTGCAAAGAATTTGAGTATGATAGATCGTTTAAGTATAACTTATGATGACTATTGAGTTTATTTCCAGAAGAAAATTATGATTGGTTGCATGATGATTGTAGGTGAATTAGCAATTTGAATTATGTGTGTGACATTGAAGAGTATAATAGGTTTCTTTACTTCAGAAAATTTTGGTGCAACGATTGTAAACTAGAAACAGAGTTTGATCATTTGGTACTTCATTTCTTACTAAGTAAATATAGGATAATCAATTAAAATTTGAATCGTAATTCCTTTTAACTTCAACATTATGAACCTCGGATTGACAAATTTAAATTTAGGGAATTAAAAGATCATGTAAAACCCGTAACATTTTTGGCATCATTGACATGGAGTTTCAAACAATACAGGTAACATTTTCTTTTTAGTTCATTTATGTGTGTGATAAGGATTTTTAGGGAAATTAGAGGGAAAAGAGTGTACAATAAGATGCGAGTGAAGAACCAAACATCCACTATGGTGGGGTTGATCCAAAACGTGATTGTCTTTAGTAAACTCTTTTAGTGTTTTTTCTCTCTCTTATGCACAAAGGTAGAGGTAGACCTAGAGATAGTAAGGGGAGAATTATTCAAAGTTCAAAATCACTTTCAA
This sequence comes from Pinus taeda, assembly GCA_000404065.3. Taxonomy (NCBI): domain Eukaryota; kingdom Viridiplantae; phylum Streptophyta; class Pinopsida; order Pinales; family Pinaceae; genus Pinus; species Pinus taeda. The sequence goes on from APFE030157057.1 coordinate 17,363, forward strand.
AACTCTTTGGTCCTATGATAGTCCCCCCCTCGGAATTAACCTTGTTAATCATCACATAGGTACCATAGAAGAAGGAAAAATATATGCAACAAAAGTGGTCTAAGAAAAGAAAACATCACACCTAGAGAGGGTAGTACAACTCCAAGGCATACTACAACAAGAACATACCATAATAGGAGTTGTTGTAGGAACGGAGGTTATGGTATTGTCACGAGTAGAAGTAGTGGTAAGAGGAAATCAAAGGGACATGGGACCTGGGTCTATAGAAACCAATCCAGTCGAATATTATCCTAGTTGGAGTTTGATACCAAAGCTTACTTCTAGACATGTTGGAAGGATGGCCAACAAAGGGGGAGGAGGTCAGGAGAACATAGATAATGATAGAAATAATGATGGAAATCATGGTGGGACCAATGTTGGGGATAATGAAAGAATCAATACCTTACTTGGTGGGAATAATGACTGAAGAGATGGGCCAAGAGGGTGACTTGAGAAGAATGAGGAAGAGTAAGAGACTACATTCAGATTTCCAATTCTAGATGTCAACAAAAACATTACTATGAAGAATATACCTTTGGCATCTCTTCTACCTTTCCATGGTACGTCTTCTGAAGACCATGATTCTGTTTTGTTTGAGTTTGATATTCTCTACAGAAGTTATAATTATCATGATGATGCACATAAGCTCAAATATTTCCTATTTCCCTGAAAGATTCAGCCTTGAGGTGGTATATGAGTTTAGGAGAACATACTCTCTATTCATGGGATGATATGAAATCTTCCTTTCTTAAGAAATATCAAGATTATTTTAAAAGAAAATATATTAATGATGTATTTATAATGAAACAAATGGAAGAAGAGAGTTTGGAATAATACCTTGAAATATTTCTTTATAGTTACTATAAATCTTGAATAGTTAATCTCGATGAAACAACCTTTAGGATCATTTTTATAAAAGGGTTAAGGGAAGAATGCATTGAAACATTAAATCTCTTGAGCTCTAGTGATATTTATAAGAAACATTTTGTTGAAATAGGTGAATTGTGTAGAACGTATTTTGGAAGCCAAGATAAGGTAGGAAAAAGGATTCTAGACAACCCAAGGGATTATGTGTCTAGGAATTCTAAACCGGTGCAGGGTGGTGTCACTCGAAGTAAACTAGGGAACCTCTTAGAAAAATTTAAAACAAATATCCGGAATACTATTAGTGATCAGATGGATACTCTGAAAATTAAGAGGAACAAGATGAAGAGAGGGTTACTTTTTCCATTTTCTATCCTAAATGCAAAAGGAAACACACTGAGAGGGAATGCCCCATAAATGTGGTGGAAGTTTAGGGAATTTTCACCCACGGAAACCCTACTGAACAATTCCCTTTTCTACTAGGATTATAAACTATTTATAGTGGGGAGGAATGAAATATGTGAGCTTCATCAATCATCTACAAAAATATCATGGAGGACACCGAACAATAACTGTTACCAAGATCCTAATATTGATATTTTTCCGCAATACAAACCATGGAACTCTCAGGCATCTTATTCTCCATGGACTACCCAACCACCTCAGAGTTCACCATGGAACCAAGGATGTAAAGGGAATCCTTATGGGAATGTATTTCAGTCCCAAGCCTAGGCACCATCATACCCCCATTACCGATCACAATATCCACCTTATATGCCTCAGTTCTAGCAAGGGTATAGCCAACCTTAGCCCAAAAAAGATGCATTGCCATCACCACCTCCATTACAATAGCCACAACCGTTTCCCCTAACACAAAATAGCAACCCATCCTCATAGAAGATGTAACAATCATTTAGCCCAAATCCTCCTTGACCAAAATAGCTACCCACACAACCCACATCTAATCCTAATAATAGACCTCCTCAACCTGGCCAAAAAGTCGAACTAAAACCTTTTCCCACTTATGTTATCACTTCTTTTCCCATAAATGAAATTCAATTGAGATATGGGAAAACCATTAAGAAAAATAAATTTGTAGTAGTTATACAAGAGGAGGATCCCAATATCGAAAATGAAGAGAATGAATTGAACAAATGGAAATGAAAAGAACAATGTAGTAAAAGAACCACAGTTGCTCTTGGAACCTAAAGGGCCTCCTTTTCCTGAAATATTTCTCAGAATACTAAGACACCCATAGAGTCAGATTTGAAATCTCAGCTAAGGAATGTTTATATAAATATCCTTTTATTATAAGCTATTAAATACATTCATGTTTACACTAATATTATTAGGGCTCTTTGCATCAAGAAACCAGGAAGAAAGAAAAACAATAATCAAACTATCAAACTAATTAACCAAATGTCAGAAATAATGTCTGGACAACCACCAAAATATGATGATCTAGGGAACCCAATAGTAACTGTAAGGACTAATGGACCTTTTTTTCCTAACACTCTTATAGATTTGGGAGCAGCCATTAACGTGATGAGTATTGATACTATGGCATTGTTCCAACTAAAAGAGATTAGACCCATACCTATTTTGTTGGAATTAGAATATAAGTCTATTGTTAAACCTATTGGAGTCCTAGAGTATGTTGTGGTAACAATATCTTATTGGGAATATCTGATTTATTTCATAGTCATTTCTCCAAAAAATACCAAACCGGGAGACTCAATTGTCATAGGTCGACCCTCGCTAGCTACTTTTGATGTTGGCATTGGGTGTAGAACTGGGGAAATGACTATCTCGAATGGGTCTCAAATTCAAAGATTGATTATCTTTCCACCTGCCCAATTAGTTGGTGAAGTGCCTCTTTGGTTGGAATATCCTTATGGGGCATAAGAATGAATGCTTCCTTTGCTACCTTTAGAACAATCCAGAGGACGTCAAGAACAATCAGAGGAACATGTTTTGCAACAATTTTTATATTCTATAAGTTGTATTGAATATCTTGTTTCTTTTACTGGTTACCATCAAGTTTTCAGCAGTGAGTTTAAGAAAACTTGTTATCCTGCTATGATTACATCATTCATTATTTCAACCCTAGAAGAAAATAGAGAATAAATTGTCCAACCTATTGAAATCAGTTTTGGAAAAACATTGTATATTGGTACAGATTTAAGTGTAGAACAATGACCACAAGTAGTAGAAATGCTCCAAAAGTAATCCAGGGCATTTTCTTGGGATTATTTAGATGTGAAAGGAATTCATCCTGATACTTGCATACATCACATTTATACTAATGAATAAATCAAGCCTGCAACATAGCGACAAAGATGAATGAATACAACCCTTAAAGAAATTATTGAAGATGAATTGCAAACAAATTTAGATGCAAATTTTATATATACCATCTCTAATAGTAAATGGAAATCTCGTGTAGTGGTGGTTCCTAAGAAAAATGGGAAATGGAGAGTTTTCATCGATTGTAAGGAGCTAAAAAGCCATTTTGAGGGACTATTTCCCTCTCCCTTCTTTTGACCAGGTGCTTGATACTTTAGCAGGGAAAAAATATTTCTCCTTATTAGAGGGGTAAAATGGTTACAACTAGATCTAAATAGCCCCTAAAGACCAAGAGAATAGTAATTTTACCTTCCCTTTAGGTACCTATTCTTACAAAGTTTTCCCATTTTTTGTGTGTAATGGTCTAGCTACTTTTTAGAGGGTTGTTGTAGCTATTTTTTCTGACCTTAAACATGACTATGTGGAAGTCTATATGGATGACTTCACAATGTATGGAATTGATTCCTTGTAGGCTTTGGAAAACTTAGAGAATGCTTTAATTTGTTGTTATGAAACTCATATATCTCTCAATAATGAGAAATTCAAAATGATGCGGATAGACGAGATTGTTCTAGGTCACCATCTATCACAAACAGGGATAAAAGTTGACTCTGCAAAAATTGAGGTAATTTCACAAATTTCAATCCCCACATCGTAAAACGAGGTAATACATGTTTTGGTAAATGAAAGGTATTGTAGGATATTTATTCAAACCTTTACTAAAATTATTAAACCTAAGTTTAAGTTTTTGGCTAAAGATGTTTATTTTTTATGGGACACTGGTTGTCAAAATGTTTTTCAGGTACTAAAAGACAGATTCTCAACTCCTCTAGTGTTGAGAGCGCCTAATTGGTCTATCCCTTTTCATATTTTCACTGATTCATTAGATACATTCCTTGGATTTGTGCTAGGGCAAAGGGAATCACATTCTACATGTTATTTATTTTGTTAGCAAAAATATTTTACATGCAGAATTAAATTACACTAAAGTTACTGAAAAGGAATTAGCTGTAGTTGTCCATGTTATCAACAAATTTAGGCACTATATTACTAGTTACCAAACTTTTGTCCATATTGACCATTAAACTATTGCATATCTTATGAAGAAACCAATTAGAAATTGAATAATTACTAGATATTTACTTACGTTTCAGGAATTTATTAATACTATGATTGACAACTATGGACTAGGTAATTCAGTTGTAGACTTTTTTTCTAGAATGAAAATCTCATAGGACACTGATCTAGTTCCAAATAATTTTCCTAATGAGAATTTGTTTCTTATTTCTACTCATACTCCTTACTTTGTTGATGTGGCTAACTATTTAGTATTAGTAAAGTTTCCACAAAATTTCTCCACCAGGAGAAACATAAGGTTCTACAACAAAGTGCTAACTATTCCTAGATAGAAGGAAACATCTACTGCACCGAACCAGAACTAATCATGATGAGTTGTGTATAGAAAGATGAAATATATGACGTCTTGAGAGACTGCCATAGTGACCCCTTTGCCATGATTTTTTGATTTAAAATGGCATCTTAAAACGTGCTACATGTGGGTTATTATTGGCCCACTCTTTTCAAGGATGCCAAGAAGCTTGTCTCCAGTTCTGATGCTTTCCAAAGGATGGGAAGACCTACTCCAAGTGACTACATGACTCTTAAAACTCAGGTATCAATACAGCCCTTTGAAAAGTGGGCATTAGATTTTGTATGGCCTATTTCTCAAATGTCTAGAAAGAAGAGGTATATATTAGTCTATAATCATTATGTAACAAAATGGGTGGAAGCTAAGGCTGTACATTCTTCCACTAAAAAGCCTATTATAGATTTCCTTTTTGAAGACATATTTACTCAGTTTCGAGTACCTAGAGAAATTGTCACGAATCAAGGGACACAAGTTACTTCCAAATTGGTAAAGGTTATTACTGAACAATACCAAATTAAGCACTGGAATTCTACCGCATACAACCCTCAAGAAAATTGACAGGTAGAATCTACTAACAAAGCCTTGGATTCCATTCTTACAAAAAAAAAAAAAATTGAGCTACACCATGGAGACTGGGCTGATAGGTCACCAGAATCACTATGGGATTACAGAATAACAAGGAGAAATGTGACAAGATATACTCCCTATGAGTTGGTGTATGGGAAGCAGGTGCTACTCCCCATTGAATTTCAGGTAAGAAAATTCTAAACTACTTTTCAATTTTGTATGGATCTAAAGGAAGCTCAGAAATAGAGAGTGCTTCAGCTGAATGAGATTGATGAAATTAAACAAGATTCCCTTGAAATAACTATGTTGGTATAATAGAAAAGAGCTCGGTGGAATGATAAGTATATCAAGAATAAAGTCTTCCATCAAGACATTGGGAACTATTGTTTGATAACAAGTTTAAACACTTCAAAGGGAAATTTTCAACTAGATGGTTGGAACCCAATGAGGTAGAGGAAGTTTTTTACAATGGCTCAATGAAGATCAAGACAATTGATGATGATCATAATTCACTTATGGTAAATGGATACAGACTGAAAATATACCACCACCCACTTTCCAGAGAAGACGTTTTGCAATATGTGATGCAAAATCGTGAAATGAAGTTGAGTCATAAAGGGGTTCCAACTCCAGCTAGTTCTTCGAAACAATTTATTTTTATTATTTTAATATGTATATATGTACATAGTATAAATAACAGTGGGCTAATTTTTGTTTTCCTTGTTAGATCACATAGAATAAAGAGGAAATTTTCCAAGGATAGGTTTATTCCTTTAATGGATGAGATAGATTATTCCCAGAAAAGGATATCCTTGAGTTTACTTTGAACATTTTAAACTCTCTAAAAATTGGATGTTCCGAGCATTGACTGACCTAAGATATTTAATATTCATGGGATAGTGGTAGTTAGGGAACTATCGAGTACAAAATTATTCCTTTCCAGACCTAGCAGAATAATTATGTAAAATAAACCCCCGTAGATTCTACTTTGGGAAGAGTTCCTAAAATTGAACACTTTGAGCCTTAGATAACTTAGTTTTGTTAAAATTTATAGGATGGTAGTAGGTAGGGATTTGTTGGGTATAAACTTATTATTGTATGGTCTTAGTAGAATAATTATAGGAAATAAGACACTCATAGTCTTTTTTTCTTCATTTCAGACTCTCAAAAATTGAAATGCCTCAGGCAATAACCATTCCAAGCCTGGTCAAAATCCATGGATTGGTGGCACCATTATTGATCTATAGAAGTGGCAATCAGATTTGAGTTGCAATTCCTAAGAGCTGGTTTTCTATATCATATTCCAAACTGATATGGAAAGACTTCTATTTATTTTTTTCAACACAGTCACAACTGTTCAGTGTTCTCTATGTCTTGATGGGAAAATTTAGAGATTACGTACTTAATTCAATACTTTTCATAGAATAAAATTTTAGGTACTGAATAAAGTTTGTATTTGAGAATCTGAATGTCAATTCAAGAGAATGTTAGCGGCATGAACTTTGGATCAACAACATTATTCATGGAGGTATTAAAATTTATAAGTTTTAACCTATTCATGATCAAAATAGCAGCCTTTCTGTAACAAACTCAAAAAACAATAAACACACTCAGTTAATGGTGAAGGTATCATATCCTTTATCATTTTTGAACTCCTAGACATCATTACACATTTAATCAATGTATGAATAAGTTTTTTATTTATTTGGATTGAGACAAGGAATGTAAATAATAGAATATAATTTTTGATCTACCTCCTCTCATCTAAATTATGTGCAAGTCCTTTCCACATAATACCCAAATTTGATTAGTGTCAGACTGTCTTATCTAATCATTCATTTTACCCATTTCTTTCCATCATGGTACATCTGTCTAGTACTTATTCCATCATTGCAATCAACCAGTTCATAGCATAATTAAAAAATAAACACATAGTCACCATTTTAAAGTAAGCCAAGCTTATTTGAAACCTCGAAAACAAAGGAATTGTCTATCTTGATAGTGTTGATTACCCTATGATTTTATAATATCCTCTTTGATCTTTGGCATTATTTCATCATCAAAATGGGGGCCAACATGCATAAACCTACCTTTGCGCAATTATCTTTTAGCCCAGAATATGCATCATGTAGGAGTCGAATTGAGGAAAAAGGATGGATAGATTTCCTCAATAAATTTCAGGATACAATGACAAGGTGCTGATGTGGACAACTGAATCCAAAATAGTTTTTGGTTGTAAAACTAATGAATCACATGTTAATCAGATTATACATGTGGATTTCACACTGAAGGTCTCACTTACCTGACCAATTTTCGCCAGTCCCACTTTGACTTTTCTACTCCCTGAGCGCTTCAATCTTTACTATTGATCTTGTTTACCCAAATCCAATGGATATCACACAATATCGCGTGATAACTAGTACGATAGATACTAGGTCAAGAGCATGCGAGATAAGTGGTTTCTCTGTGCTACGTGTCACAACCTTAAGTTAATTACGGGATTTATAAAAATACTATTTACCACTATTTTCCATGCAAGATACCGTTTACTATTTTGGAATATTGCCCATGTTCTGGGTGAGGGTCTAGAATATAGATACGCAAATTACAAAGGAAATTATGCACTAGGAACAACACGTACACTTCACACTTGGATCAATTATTCAAGCAAATAGGAATTATAGAGTCTTGGCCCTCTCAACTCAATTACATCAACTTGTATGACCTTTGTTTCTTTCACTCTCAAACCCTATCTCTTTTTTTCTTTTCCTTGCTCCCTCTCTTCTCTCTCTATCATTACATTTTTTTCGTCTTTAGTGGATCAAATCCTATTCTAACTGCATTGACAAATCAATCACTATTTTTATCAGATCAATAATTAAATCCCTATTCTCAAGCTTTTATACACACCTATCCTAATAACTTATCACCTATTCTAAAAATAATATAATGTTTTAATTATTACAATAATTTAAGGAAAAATAAATTTGACAGATCCAACCCTCTCTACTAAAAATTGATTTGACCACTTAGGTCAATGAAATTCATTTCATGTTAGCCACAACATGTGAACATACAATCACATTGTTGGCTAAGTCTGGATGATCCTGCATCAAACTCCTAAGGAAGAAAAGAATCATTCATCGGACTTTTAGGATTTACTCCATACTTCTGTAATTTTGTTGATGTAAACCGACTGGTATCCTCCATTGGTTGTCCCTTCCATTTGACTAGATACTAAAAATAAACCTATCCTTTAGTTCTTTTCGACACTCTTTTCTTCACAATAGCTTCCACCTCTTTCTTGACTGTCTTTGGCATTTGTTCTTTCCAATTTAAAGTCTGAACTACAACTTCTGTAGGTTCGTCATATAGCTTTGACTATGTCTCTTTGTATGGATACAAATCTGCAACATTTAAGATAGGAGATATTCAAACCCCTTCTGGCAATTCAATTTCATAATCATTGGTTGAAAGTTTTCTTGCAATTCTGCATGGCCCTATCTTTTTCATCTTTAATTTGTTGTAAGTCCCAACAAGAAACATTTCTTTCCTCAAGTACACCATCACTAGATCACCCGCTTGGAATTCGTTTTCTATCCTCTTCATATCAACTCTCTATTTGTATTTTCCACTACTTTCCAACAATCTATCTTTGACATCTCCCTGTAGTCTCTGCATCTTCTCTGTAAACTCTCCAACTTTTAAAATTCTTGTCTCTTGTTTGCCCAAATGTTTGAGCTCATACACACCTTTTGGATTCATCCCAAAAATAATATGGAATGGACTCATCCCAATACTCTAGTTTGGAGTATCATTATAAGCAAACTCAACCGGAGCAAGTGCTAAATCCCACTGCTTAGGAGTTTTATACACTAAACTCCTCAATATGTTTCCCAGGATTTTGTTTACCACTTCATTCTACCCATCTATTTGAGGGTGATTTGCTGAAATGAAACTAAGGTTGGCACCTAGTTTTTTCCAAAGAGTTCTCTAGAAATTCCCAACAAACTCTGTATACCTATCAGACACAATACTTATGGGAAATTCATGTAACCTTACAACTTCTAAAAGAAACGGATTATAAATATGTGTTGCATCACTAGTATTTTTTCATGAAATGAAATGTGCCAGTTTAGAAAATCTATCTACCACAACATAAAAGGAATCATTTCCTCTTTGAGTTTTAGGTAATCCCAAAACAAAATCCATACTAACTGCATCCCATGGTCGGTCTGGTATTGGTAATGGCTGATATAATCCTGTGTTTTGGCTTCTCCCCTTAGCATGCTGACAGATCCTACACTTCTTAATAAATCTCTTAATGTCAATTTGCATCTTTGGCCAGTAGTAAAAAGCATTTACCTGAGCAAAGGTTTTGTCTTATCTAAAGTGTTTAGATAACCCTCCACTGTGTTTATCCTTGATTATGTTTTCCCTCATAGAACATTTGGGAATGCATTATTTGTTACTTTTAAACAGTAAACCTCCTTGGATAAGATAATCCAACCACTGGCTTCTATTATGAATTGTTGGATTTTGTATAGCTGCATAAATATATTTGAATTCTGCACCATCTTTATACATATCAACCATTTCTTCAAATCCTACAACTCCGAATTTTAATTCTTGCACAATGAAATTTACCCTGTGCAAAGCATCAACAAATTTGTTCAACTTACCACTTGTATGTTTAATCACAAAAGTAAAACTCTCCAAAAACTCTACCGATTTGGCATGCTTCTGGTTGAATTGGCTGGTTTTTTATGAAATGTAATGCATGATTGTCAGAATACAATACAAACTCCTTTGGTAGCAAATAATGTCTCCATTTTTTGAAAGATTGCACAATAGCAAAAAATACTTTGTCATAAGAGGAATATTTATTCTTAGCTTAATTTAGTTTCTCACAAAAGTATGCTTTTGGTCTCTGTTCCTGACTTAAAATTGCTTCAGTTACAACTCCACTAGCATTGGTTTCAACTTGGAAAACTTTTTCAAAATGAGGCAAAGCTAAAACTAGTTTTTCCATAATTTTCTTCTTCATCAGCTTAAAGTTTCAATCTACTGCTTCTGTCCACTTGAATGGTTGATTAGTTTCTTTTATTGTTTCAATAATTGGTGCACAAATCTGACTAAAACTTTTGATAAATTTTCTATAAAAACTTGAAAGACCATGAAAGCTTCTTACCTCAAATATGGTTCTTGGAGTTGGCCAGTTCCAAATTGCTTGGAATTTCTTACGGTCCATTTTCAAACCTTCTTTAGAAACTACAAACCCCAAATAGATTAACTCTTATTTCATAAAATTGCATTTCTTCAAATTTATTAGTAGTTTATGTTTCTGCAAAGTTCTCAAAACCAACTTAAGATGCTCTAGATGTTCCTCTTTGCTTCGACTAAAAACTAGAATATCATCAAGGTAAACAGTGACAAAATTTCTGGCATATTCCTTCAATACTTCATTAATCAATATCATGAATGTGTTGGGTGCATTAGTGAGTCCAAAAGGCATCACTAACCACTCATACAACCCACTATTTGTTTTAAATGTAGTCTTCCATTCATCTCCTTTTCTAATCCTTATTTGATGGTATCCACTCTTTAGATCTATTTTAGTAAAATATTTTGACCCACTTAAACAATCCATCAAATCATCCATGTGTGGTAAAGGAAATCTATACCCAGTAGTAATCTTGTTTATGGCTTTGGAATCGGTACACATGTGCCATTCACCACCTTTCTTTGGACTGAGTATTGTTGGTACAACACATGGACTAAGGCTCTCTCTGATTAATCCCTTATCTATCAGTTCCTGCAAATGTCTCCCTACTTCTGCATTTTCTTGAGGAGTTAACCTGTATGCTGCTTTATTTGGCAAACTTTCTCCAGGTATTAGATCAATGTGATGACTAATGCTCTTGATTGGTGGTAATGCATTTGGCATCTCATCCACAATAATATCATCAAAATCATTCAACAGAGTTTTGATTTCTTTAGATAAATCATCTAAGTTTGTGGAAGTCAAAATTACCTTAGGTCTCCCTATTACAACAAAATGTATCTTTTCATCCTCCTTGACTTCTTGGAGCAGTTATTTCCCACTTATCAGCATAACACTATTTCCAGGCACTTCTTTACCTACTTCATCCTTCAATGGAAAGAGTGTGTGTTTATTTCCATCCTTCTCTAGAGTCTAAGTGTTTCTTCTCCCATCATGCATAACTTTCTGATCAAACTATCAATGTATTCCTAGCAATATATGGCATACATCCATCAGCATTACATCACATAATATCACATCCGTATCAGTACCAATCTCGATCTCTACCTTGCATTGTTCTGTCACAATAAGCTAATGTCCTTTTTGCACCCACGATACTTTGTAAGGAGTAGGGTGTATTGTTTTCACTAATCCTATCTTGTCCACCATTTATGTAGAAACAAGGTTATCAGTGCTTCCATTGTCAATTCTCACTTTACAACATTTTCTTTTGGACTTACATGTATTCCTGAATAGATTATTTATCTAAACTGGCTCTCCTGTCTATTTTTCTACTTTAAGCAATACCCTTTTCAATAACAAGGATTCTCCTACTTCGGGTAGTTCTTATTTACATGCAATTTGAGGATTTTCTTCCTTTGCCTCAGCCACATTTACATTTTGCTAATTTCTTACTTTATTATGAGGATAGTCCCATGATCCTTGTCCCCATTCCCCACATGTGTAACATCAAATTTCTCTTCCTCAGCCTCTTCCTCTGGGTGAAAATATCCCTTTACCAAATTCTCCTCTCTGTGGAGATCTACTACTTGAACCTCCTACTTCACCCTAAGAGTCCTGGAATCTTGATATAGTAGTTCCTCTACCTCTTGTTGGACTTTTTCCTCTATTCCTCTGATTTTGCTTCCCCAACATCTTCTCAGCTGCCTTCAAAATTGCTTGATAGGCATCTTAAATTGTCTTGAGACTCAACAAACTGATTTCATCCTATAAGTCATATGTCAAGCCATTGATGTATCTGGATACCTTTTCTACACCATCCTCTACATGTCCCACTATAATGCTCATCTTATAAAACTCTTCCGTGTATTCTTTGACAGTCATTCCTTTTTGCCTCAAATTTTGTAATTGTCTGAAAATATTTAACTAATAATCTTTTGGCATGAATTTTCCTTTCAAGTTACTCACCATTTTATCCCAATGCTTGATCTTTGGCTTCCCCTTTCTCTCCCTGGATGTTTGTAGTTCATCCCACCAGATAGTTGCATGGCTCTTCAATCTGGTAACTACAAATTTCATCTTCTTTTTATCATCAACCTCCTCATAGTCGACATACTTGTCTAATGAACTGATCCACTCCATCATCTCTTCTACATTGAGGTTCCTATCATACAAAGGTATTTACATCTTTGGTCTTCCACTTGCTTTGGCCAACATTTTGAGAACTTTGAGAGCTTCACTTTCATCCTCTTCTTCTTCCTCAGAAGATTCCTCTATAGCACTGACATCTCCTTCATCAGGTGCTCTCCTTTGAGTAGTTTCCATTGTCTTCATCCTTGTATGTAGGTGTCAAATCTCTTCTAGAGAAACTGCATTGGCTACAGGTCTTCCTTGACCTATGCCAGTGCCTCTTCTAGGTGGCATGTTTGTTGTAACAGAAATTAATCCTTGGGATCCGATACCAAATGATGTAGACAACCAAATCCAAAATAGTTTTTGGCTATAAAACTAATGAACCATGCATTAATAAGATTACACACATGGATTTCACATTGAAGGTCCCACTTACCTGACCAATCCCCCCTAGTCCCACTTTGACTTTTCTACTCCATGAGCGCTTCAATATTCACCATTGATCTTGGTTACCCAAATCCAACGAACATCCTGAAATATCACCCAATAACTCTCACGATAGATAGTAGGTTGAGAGCACGAGAGGTAAGTGGTTATTCCGTGCTATGTGTCGCGACCTTAGGTTAATCGCACGATTTAGAAAAATACCATTTACCCTTTTTTTCCATTCGAGATACCATTTACTATTTTGGAATACTTCACATGTTCCCGGTGAGGGTCTAGAACACATATATGCATATTAAAAAGGAAATTCTACACCAGGAACAACAAGTACACACCACAGTTAGATCAATTATTCAAGAAAATAGGAATTATAGAGTCTTGGCCCTCTCGGCTCAATTAGATCAATTTATTTGACCTCTGTTTCTTTCACTCTCAAACCTTATCACTTTTTTCTTTTCTTCTCTCCCTCTCTTCTCTCTCTATCATTACATTTTTTCCTCTTTAATGGATCAAAGCCTATTCTAACTGCATTGACAACTCAATCTCTAATTTTATCAGTTCAACAATTAAATCCCTATTCTCAAGCTTTGATACACACCTATCCTAACAACTTATCCCCTATTCTAAAAATAATATAATTTTCTAATTATCACAATAATTTAAGGAAAAACAAATTTGAGAGATCCAACCCTTTCTACTAAAAATTGACTTGACTAGTTAGGTCAATGAAATTCATTTCATGTTAGCCACAACATGTCAACATACAATCACATTGTTGGATAAGTCTGGATGCTCATGCATCGAGTGGCCATGGTGTTTGTATAGATCTTTGACATGAAAGTAGAAGAGGTTAGAAATTTCAGGATTAAGATCACAAAAAAAATTATAAGCAAGGAAATTGTGTTACCTTTTGACTAACAAAAGATATTTCAAGGGTGGAATTTTTAAATGGGATAAATGTGAAAAATTTCTGAAGCCCAGATACAAATATATTAACTGGTCAAAAGGGGTTCTAAGAAGCTCTATCGAAGAGAAGTGTTGGACAGTTATTACTGTGCTACAAAGTTTCTTCACCTATTAGGGGCGGTATGTCGTTGTATTCCTCTATCATGTTAGGCTTCTCCTACATTTCACAAATGGGTGTGAGAATATTTTTCCATTTTTCCTCTGTTAAAGTATATATAAAGCTTCTAGAGGTGCTAAAACTGCTTCTAAAAATGTCTATGTCATCATAGTCTTATAAAAATGCTTGTTGCTTATGAACTAGGTCGATGAAAAAAGAAATGGGAAGAATTCTTGTCTCAAAATTTTCCTAGGGAGGATAATCAAATTAAGGGCTGAGAGTGGATTGTCATTCCCCATTCTAAGCAATCAAACAAAGAGACTGAGGCGCTTACCAAATCTATTTCCAAGCAAGACAAGGGCCTTGAGAGAACCTGTGAATCAACAAAAGTGGAGGGAAGTTTGGTGAACCCCTTGGAAAAGCCAGGATCTACAAACCCTAACTCTTTTGTAAAGAAATAACCCCTAGCCTCAAAGGGGAAGAAACAAAAATAATGTAGTGAACAAAAGCAAGAACATGTGACAAAATATGTAGAGCTAAAAAACCCCATGACAGTATACAAAAGAAACTTTGGGTGGAGGCCGTGAAGTTGTCACCTCGCCAACAAAACAATGGATTGAAAAGTCCAAAAATGCTCCTAAGAAATGGAAGAGGAATTTATTCCATGAAAAGGATGAAGTGGCACCAACACTAACTCCACCATGGAAAGAAACCCCAAAATCATCTAAAACTCCCACCGCACGATAGGGTTAGTGACACACTAGAAGTATGACTCAATGGTAATTTCCATTTTCAAGAACTCAAACCCTTGAGCCCATCATTGTTTTTTCTTCTCTGAAGATGGAATTAAAATTCCCCTCTCAGGTACTTGCAGAAATAAAGAAGCTAGAAAACATTTTTCCTGAGGAGGAAAGGCTATTTGATAATTCCTAGGATCTCTTGTCTGGTCTAAATTAGAACCAGTAGCGAGGAAACGAGTAGCCAAAACCATCGTAAGCCAAGTGGACTTGAGGATACCTCTACTCGTAATGAAGTGGACTTGCAATTGCAATTAGAAAATATTGAAAGGAAAAACATGAAACCTACAGAGAGGTCTCACAAGTACAAGACCTTGTTTCGCCATCTTAGAAAAGAAAACAAGATGTATAGAAACCAACATCTAGATTTGGTATCGAAGAACAATGCACTACTCCTTAATAATAAATTCCTCCTTAGTTGGAAGGTGAGGCAATTAAAGCCCATTAATGGAATTAATGCTCATGAACGAGCCCAAAGGTTTTAGTGATAGTCAATGTAGAAAAATCATGGTTTGGAAGTTTTAGTCATTGCGACGGGAATGAAAAAACAGGGATAGCCCAATTTTGATGACTGATCAATTTTGAGGAAGACAAATGCATGAGGACATGCATTCCCTATGGCATTCGAGGATGTTGGGCCCTACTTTTTTTTATCTTTTTTGACACCTTATCATATTATTTCCATTATAACCTACCCTATTTTACCCTTTTTGACACCTAGAGACCACTCCATATTGGCTAAATTGTGTTAGTTTATAAATGGAGGTAATAGTCATAATAAATATTGTTTTTACATATCTTTGGTTAGTTTAAGTAGATGTTAAAGGATTTTACACTTCATGACTCACTGTTTACTGATTTATTGATAGCATTCCTAAATATAAGGATGGAAACATGAATACATTGAGAGGTCACCAATGACCCAACATCCAGCTCAAGAATATATTAGACGCCATTCAATACTTAATTTCGTACTCTATTCAGTACTCTACCCTAGATTTAGTACCAATCAAAAGATGGGCATATCGAATGTAGCTTCTTTCATTCGTGGTCATGGTGATAAATTCCTCAAGTCTAAAGATAGTTTTAAAGTTGGATTAGTGAAGATATGATATGCACACATGATCATTGGAATTTGGCTTAGCTCAATTAATCCTAGAACACACATGCATTTACTTGTTTCAATTATTTTGTTGTAACTATATTTAGGTTGAAAACTCTTTAAGAAGTCCAAACATTAGTGTGAGTCGTTACAGAGAAGAACTAAAGCAAGGAGATTGTGATTGTAAAACGTCGTATGATAATATTTGTATTCTAGTTTGGAGTGCTTGGTTTTACATTTTATTGAATACTTTAATATATAAGTGATATTGGGTTTTATATTCATGGATTCATGTTCTTCCAATATGTGAAGTTATTGAGGTAAATTATCTTGTCTCGGGTCATGAAAGCGCCCACCACAGACCTCATACAATTTCTGTATCGATTATAGTTAAATAGGAACTGTGTTTATGAATTAGGTTTAGCAAAACTATACTTAGAATCTTTGTTTCTTTTTCAATTTCCAGATGTTTGGTGCTTAGGAATGTAATTGAATGATATCTAAAATCTTTTGTAGATATGAATGTTATGTTCAAGTGGTAACAGGTTAGATTTTTGATCTAAATTGTGTGAGTTTGTAAAACCATTTTCATAGAGATTATCTGAGTCTGTAGGTTTCTCTTTTGATAGTGAGCATTTATAATTTTGAAAGAACATGTTTTTAGCTTTAATCATATTTATGAGATATGAGATTTTCACATGCTTTTGGAGTAAAATTTTTCATACGCACAAAATAACTCTATTGTATGTGGATATATAATTAGAATAAGGAGTCCTTGTAGCTGATGTTCAACTTGCTTGAATTGTCATGAGATAATGTAGGAGTTGTGATCCATTTGTTTCATTTTTCTATCAGTTTCAAATTAGGAAACTATGTGGATGATTTTGAGTTTACTAACATTGCTGGATTTCTTTTCGATTTCTAGCTTTACCCAGGGGTTAGTTTCATGTAAAGAATTTGACTAAGATAGATCTTTTAAGTATAGATTATGATGATTGTTGAGCTTATTACCAAAATAAATTTATGATTGGTTGCATGGTTATTGTAGGTGAATTAACATTTTGAGTTACGTGTGTGACATTGAACAATATAATAGGTTTCTTTACTTTCGAAAACTTTGGTGCAATGATTTTAAACTAGAAATAGCTTTTGATCATTTGGTATTTAATTTCATACTAAATATAGTATAATCAACTCAAATATGAACCGTAATGCCTTGTGTCTCTAAGATTACAAACTCTAGATCAATAATTTTAAATTTTTGGAATTAGAAGAACATATAAAAACCATAACACATATCGATTAACTTCATTTCTTTAGGTCAACTTAAGTTTAATCTTTCCCACTGTGCATATAGGAATGAGACCTATTAAGTTTGTGCGAACCCTAAATTGATAATTAAAGTTGGTAGCCCTAGGAATTCTAACATTCTTGTTGACATATTGGGGCTCATCATGTTTTGGCATCATTGCTAGGGAGGTCTCAAGGTAGATATTATTATCTGCTTTAAGTTTTTTTTTTTATTCCTTTTGCTAGAAAAAAAAATGTGCATCAATCTTTTTGTTTATAAAATACAAAAGAAAAGACAAAATGAAAGTCATTTATGTCATGCCTTGTAGAGATAGGGATAACTCAGAGAAATTATTTCCTAAAACCCCCACTTATACAAGTAGTAAACCTTCACTTTTTGGTGACTATGGACCTCCTACTTTGAACAAATAGGATTTGGAGAAATTTTTTAGTGATAAACCAAAAATTTTTGACGATCCTATATGGGAAGAATAACCTCCACCTCCCATTGAAGAGATGGATGGAAATAGGAATATTGAGGTATTTCATATGAGAGAGATAAATTCATAAGCTAAAATGAAGAATATTAGCCCCACTAGTCTCCTACACTTTCAAGGAATGGATTTTGAGAACCCTAAAACACCATGCTTCAATTTGTTGTAGTCTGTAGGACATATGATTACACCTCTCATCAATAGAAACTTAAAATTTTTCCTTCAACCCATAAGAATGTAGTCATGTGTTAGTTCATGTGTTTTGAAGGAGGAAACATTACTACATAGGGTCAAATGCGGTAAGAATTCAACACAAAGTATAAAGAATGTTATAGGGAAAGTGACACAAAAGGAAATATTCAGAATGACTCCAGGGCTAGATGAGTCCCTAGAGGACTTTGAAGAAATATTTCAGTTGAGCTACAAGAGAGCCAATTTCACCCTTGATCCTCAATCAATGAAGCTATTTTTACTCCGAGGTGTCAAATAATATTTGATGGAGACCCTCAACATGTTTTATAATGGAGATATTTACCAACTTAATTATGAGGAAATTAAAATAGAATTTAAGAACCACTTTAGAGCTGTAAGGGAAATTGTAGATCCAACCAAGGTTTGGTAATTCCTTCACCTTTGAATTCAACAATCAAGAATGAAATAGAAAGTATGTTATAGGATTTTAAAATTGAAATTCTACATATTTTTTTCTGTATAGATGGGTACAATGCAGATTAAGAAAAACAACAAGAGGAAGAAAGGGTATTAGCCATATTTTTCCCTAGATGCACTCAGAGACACCCTACAAATGAGTGTCCATTAAATGTTATAGAAATTTTCTCTGTATGTGAGGAAAACCATTCAACTAACAAGATTCCATCTCTTCTAGTTCTAAAAGTAGTGCATCAAGGAGTATAAGGAGCCATGGAGCAACTTTTCTTCATTAACCAAAGGAGGCCACAAGGCCCTAAGCCATATCAACACAGTATGAAAGGTATACACTATCCTCGTTCTTTCAATACAATTCATAATGCACCTTTTCAGTATTGGTATCCTTCAAAAAACTCAACGTAGTCCATGCCTTCTCCTTGGCCCTATCCTCCTTGATCCGTGATCTTTTACTTATAGATGCATCAGAATTACATGAAAAAAAGCTTATTAACCATGGAACTTAAAATCACATAAAACAATGTGGAATTAACAAGATAAGAATAAAACCATGACACAAATATTTTATTATGGAGTTCATCCAATTCGTACTACGCCTCCAGGACCTGCTCAATAGTGGGGAGGCCTTATTTCATTAAGTGGCATAAAAAGAGATAAATTACAAGAAACTTTCATTTACAATCCTTATACCTCCATGCTGGAAGATGGACATAGAGCCTAGCTTCAAAAGTAGACAATACCACTAAAATCCTGGAACAAAATCATGTAGATCGCTTATCCGAACACCCAATTCAGAGAAATGAAGCTTCTCCACTGTCTCAGAACCTCCCTTATTCTCAAGGTGAGGTTCTGACTTACTACCAGGTTAGGTTACTACTGCATACATTGATTTTCTCAACTCGTAAGCCAATCGCCCTTTTTCTTATGTTGATAATCCAGTATATATATAATTGGTGGCTAACTCCTCAATTTCAGGGTAGTTCCAAATAGATGACAAGCATTAGAAACCATTGGTTCCTACACCATCGTTCTTAGGCCTAGGATAGCATGCAAGTGACAAACCCTTCATATATGGAAAAAACCTCGAGAAAATCTTAACTGCACTTTATCGCAATGGATTTTAACATCGATACTTTAATCAATGGTTTCTATCGATGGAAAAAACTGTCCCTTTACAACAAGTGGTCTATGATAAAGGTGGACCTGACGAGTTGTCATACCACAATACATAATATATCAAGTCAGAATGAATCATTGCAAATTGAAATTGGTGGGACCGGGGTGGTACTCTATGTGACTACTTCCCTTTGCAAACTGCAATTGCGATATCACAAATCGCAACCTGACTTTGTCACTGCGATATATCCATCACAACCTAGTTTTTTATAGGGCCAATTCTTTAACTCTTCCCTCCTAACGATCTCCAATTCTCATTTATCACATCGCAACCCTGACTTGCTTGGGGTCGATTTTCTTAAGCCGTAACATCTTCCTTCTGTGATCTGTGATATGCAGGGCTAACAGAGGCATGCCACTTGGCACTTACCCATTAGTTGAGAGTTCTGCCACATCATCTTCTCTTGCCACCTTCCCAAGTTAAACATGAAATTTGACTGGCTCTAACTTCTTCATATGAGCTTGGATTTGAGTGTCATTTGCATCATGGGAATCAGGATGACGAGCACTTCAACATGATGCTAACTTTATTCAGATTCTACCACTTTGAGTTTTGAGCCTTTTTACCATGCCACTAGTACTTTTTAGAGATCCACCTAGATCAGTCCTCCCCATTAAGAGTTTTTAGATGCTAATTAGCAAGTGAGGGGATTTCTCTCTTAGTTTTTCTTTCTCCATCCACCGAGCTTTACTCAGATGCCTTCCTTTGAAGCCCACACAAATGTGTTTCACATCTCCCCATCATGAAGTTTTTGTTTTCCTATCAAGTATGATATCTTCGGGCAACTTGTCTAGATACTCTGGGGAAAAATCATCCACTGTATGAATCTGTGCAACCTCTTTGGTATCCATAATCAATGGAGGTTCATAAACCTTTATGTTTCCAACATTCACTACTAAGTGCATTTGCATATAAGTGGGAAAGTCAAGACGAAAATCATTGTCTCCAATCTTTGCCAATATGGTGAAGGGACCATATCGAATGGGTCTCAAATTTTTCCCTTCTCCCTTAATTCTATCCTTGCTGATGTGGAGCCATACCTTGTCCCCCTACTTGAAACTGATGGTCAACTTGGTGCTTATCATGCCTAGCTTTATACCAAGCCCAACTCTTCTCCAACTGCTCTTGTATCGCCTAATGAATCACATGTATCCACTGAATAAAATTTCATGCCTTGTCTTTATCCTCTCGTCCATTGCCATCCTCATCTTTCCCAAAGACCATGTCTAAGGGATCCCTTGGTAGATAACCAAAAATTTTCTTGAATGATGAGCTCTATGTGGATGAATGCACTGCTTGATTGTATGCATGCTCCAGATAAGGAAGTTGTTCGTTGCACAACTTGGGATGTTTTCCACAATAGCCTCGTAACAACTGTACCACGATGTGGTCGATGACCACAATCTTTGCATCCATTTGTGGATGAAATGTCATACTTCTTTTCAGCTTAGTGTCCATCATTATCCACAAGTTGGTCTAGAACTCTCCAAGAAAGTGAGAGTCTCGATCTGACACAATAGGTGTGGGTAACCCAAAATGGACCCAAACATGATGAAAGAAAATATAAGAATTTTGCTCAGTAGTGACTTATTTTTTACAAGTCATTAAAATACACATTTTACTAAAACAATCCATGAAGACATAAAAATAGTCATGACCTTTCCTAGACATAGGAAAACCACCTAGAAAGTCCACAGACACACTTTGCCATGGTCTACTTGGAATAGGGAGTGGTGTGTAGAGCTAAAGTTTTCTATTAGAGGGCTTTGAAATAGAACACAACACACAACCCTTTACAAAACAAGTCACAATGTTTTTCATATGAGGCCAAAAACAAAACCTCTGTAAATGACATAAGTTTTTTTCAATCCCAAAATGACCACACACAAGAGAGGTGCCTCTCGGACTCCATGTACCCTTTCATCAATCTGTATTCACAATTTTCCAAGGTGATACAATAGTTTTTGCTGCAAATAGTAATGTCCACCAGATGAAACTACTAGAGGAATCCAATCCATCTGAAATGGCAGGCTTCTCGAAGCTTGGTTTGTGCCTAAAGGTACTGAAAGGGCTAATTATTCTTATGGATGATGGTATCCTTGCTGATCAAGTAGTGTTTTCACTTCTTTACACTTTGAACCAAGGCGTACAAGTCCCTGTTGTATGGGGGATAATTGACAATAGCATGGGAGAAAGTCTTTGAATGGTAACTTATAGGCCTCCTTTTTTGCATCAATACAGTTCCCATGGCATATCCATTGGCATTTGTTTCAACTTCAGAAGGTTGTTGAAGGCTTGGTAAGGCTAGCACTAGTGTTGTGATGATCTTCACCTTCAGCGTGTCAAAGGGTTTCTACTACTTTCCTCCCCACTGAAAGGTCTACTTCACACTTGTCAATGCATGTAAGGGGGTTGTGATAACAGTGAAGTTCGCAATGAACCTTCACCAATACTGTACCACATCAAAAAAGCTTCAAACCTTTGTAACATTTATGGGCTCAGGCCACTTCATAATCTCATCTACTTTAGAGGGATCTATTTTCAATTTCTGATTACCGACTATGTGACCTAAATAAACTAGAGAGGTCTTCCCAAACTCACACGTTGATAGTTTTACATACAATTTTTCATTTATGAGAACATCATGCACTTTCTTCACATGACATACATGTTCATCCCTTGTCCTACTATAAACAATAATATCATCTAGATATACAAGAACAAACTTATCAAGAAAAGGCATAAATATATCATTCATTAACCTCATAAACATGGTCAGAGCAAAACATAGTTTGAATGGCATCACCATACATTCAAACAACCCCTACTTGGTTTTGAATGAAGTCTTCCAAATGTCTTGTTCTGCAACTCTAACCTAGTGATATCCACTACACAAATCCAGTTTTGTAAAATAGACAACATTTTTCAACCGATCTAATAATTCATCAATGTGAAGGAGAGAGTATCCATTCTTCATCGTAATTTGGTAGAATTCCCTGTAGTCTATGCACATTCTCCATGTGAATTCTTTCTTTGGGACCAAAACGATCGGTGAATTACACAGAGAAGAACTTGGTCTGATGATGTCTTCACTTAGCAATTCCTACACCTATTTCTTGATCTCCTCCATCTCGATAGAAGCCATCCTGTACATGCCAATATTCTGTAAAGGAGCATCCTGTTGTAAATGGATCTCATGTTGGATTTACCGTTTTAGGGGAAATCCTCTTGGTTCTTGAAACAATCCATCATTGTTAGAAATAATTTCTTACAATTATTTCCTATGATCACGATCACAACCTTTGAAAGCATCAACTATCTCAGCCTCTTTCATTCTCACCACCATGAGCACACACCCTTTACTGGAATTAACCAGTCATTTAATCTATCCTATACTTACTAGGCTAGCACTATATTTCGTATGATGAGCTCTGACTATATGTTCAACCCAGTCCTTTGTGAGGTGGTATTTATTTTCGTGCTGAAAGAAAACTACCTTTCTATCATATAGATACCTACTTCCCAGGATAATTTCACAGATATCCAAAGGCAAAACATCTAACTCTACCTCATAAACTAATTTGGAAGCAATAACAAATCTGGACCTACACTTCTTGGTTACTTGTAATTTTTCTTTATCACTTACCCAACCAAGAGAATATGGACTCGAATGAGGCTTAGTTTCGAGGCCTAACATTTTCACTAAGTTCTCTAATATTAAATTTGCTTGAGAACCCGAATTGAACAAAGTTTACACCTTTGTGTGTTTTATAATAGCGCTAATGTGGAATAATTCAGTTCTCCTTCTTTCATTACTTATAGGATCATTAAAATAGAAGGAATAAAGCACACACCAAGCTAACAAATCTCTCTATCTTTAAATTTAATCTAGCCTAAACCACACAAGCCAAAAGAAGCTAAACGTTTTGGTGAACTGAAAAACTTGTGTGTCAAAATTCTTGTCCTAGAGGCCATCAAGGGTGTTCCCATATATATAAAATTCATTAGAGAATAATTTATTAAGTGGCTAGGAAGGAAGAGGAAGGATTCCCCCACTATTAATTTCATTGGGCAATTAGCTAATTTAATGCTTAGGAAGCTCATCATTCCAAAGTATCTAGATCTTGGAAGCTCAGTAGTGGATGTAAATATCAATAATATTCTACTCCGTAACACCCTGATTGATCTAGGGGTTGAAATTGTAGGCCTTAACCCCACACAAAAATTACCTACATATGAATTATAAAAAACCAAAAAAGAACAACGACAAGAGCATAAAACATAAAACATATATACACAAAGATTTCCCCTGGATCATAAAACCAAGACTACTAGATCGACTTTCATTATATTCCCTTCAATATTACAATACGTATATATGCATGTTGAAGCATCCATAAACCCAAATCCATTAACCCTAGCTTACAAGATAATCATAGTTCCCTTGACTAGATCTACAAAATACCATGAACAGAAAACCATCATACCCAAAACCATGTGCAAAATCCATTCACAAAACCATGTGTGAAATCCATGCACAAAACCATAAGGGGTCTGTTGTTAGGTCCCTATAATACTAGTGTTTTCCCTATTACTATTGTCGTTGTATCCCTTATTGTTATTGTTG
Source organism: Pinus taeda (assembly GCA_000404065.3). Taxonomy (NCBI): domain Eukaryota; kingdom Viridiplantae; phylum Streptophyta; class Pinopsida; order Pinales; family Pinaceae; genus Pinus; species Pinus taeda. The sequence continues at coordinate 41,625 of APFE030157057.1, forward strand.
TGCCACTATTGTCCACATATTGTTATTATTGTGCCCCATAGGATCCCACTATTGTTATTTTTGTGCCTTTATATTGTTATTGTTAGGTCAAATTCAGTTATATTGTGAGCCCTTGAACTCCTATATATAAAAAGGAGGTTTTTCATTTGAATCATCTAAGAATTGTTCATTTGTGTAATGTAAAGGAGGTTGCCCCATCCAAGAGGCTTATTTCTAAGGTGTTGATCTATCTTTTCTATCTTTTTGTGAGTTGGTTTCATAACATTTGGTATCGGAGCTTTGGATTCTAGTCTTTTGTTGCTCCAAATAGGTCATCGTGGAATTTTCGCGATAACATTTTCGCTACAAAGTTTCAGAAGCTAAAAAAAAAACTCATTTGATACAGAATTGGTCGAAACCTCGGACCAGAATTTCAAATCTTGTCTCACTTTATGTTCAGAGATATAATCTAAGGAAGTTAGGGTTTTTGCACACCCATGAATTACATTCCAAAAAGGTGACCTTGGGAAACCCATCATAGCATTCGCTCTGAGCATCATATTGAATTTTTGTAAGAAGTTATAGAAAGAGAAGGGACTGTAGTTTTTGAGTATCATTTTTAGAACCGAAGGTTGAAACAGTGACCCGCGGCACGTCGTTCAAGTTTTCTCTATGAAACCAGGCTTTACTCAGGTCATCATGGGAGATTTGGCATAAATCTTCATTCAAGAATCCAATCTTGATTAGACTTGCAGGGTTGGAAATATTACTTAGAGATTTATTGTAGGAAGAAATTTCAAAACTTGGAGATCCAAAATTACAGAGATACATCAGATTCAATATTGAGCTCCTACAAAGTGAAAAAAGGTGTGTAGTTTCTTATATTTTTGTATATGCTTGGTTTGAAAAATTAGTTTCAACGAATTCAAAGGGCATAGTGAAGCATTATTATCAGTAATTGATGCCCCGAAGAAAGAAAATGGAAAAACCTAGTTAGCAACATAAAATCTCTAACATGACTTATGAAGAAGAGGAAGAAATGCAACATGATATATGAAAATTACAAGACCAAGTGCAACAAATTTCACTCACACAAAAAGTAATAAAAGCTAAGATGGATGGTTTAAAGAAAGACGTAGAAGCTAATATGTATGATGTTGAAGCTAAGATGGATGGTTTAAAGAAAGGCGTAGAAGCTAAGATGAATGACGTGGAAGCTAAGATGGATGGTGTGTAAGCTAAGATGGATGATTTAAAGAAAGGCATCGAAGATTGGAAGACAAATTTGAAGACAGATTTGACAAATTTTCTACAAGAAATGCTTAATAATGGCAAAAGGGTAGTAAAGGAAACTGATGATGAGAACAAAATAAATTTTAATCATGATTTCATAGACTCTAATGTTGGATCAAAGAACAAACATGTTCCAAAGATCGATATGGGGAAGTTTGATGGAAAGATCTCGTAACATGGATACTACAGATGGAGCAATTTTTTGATCTCCATAATGTGAAAAACACTCAAAAGGTACGCATTGCAACTTTATATTTGGAACCAAATCAGTTAGTGTGGTATCGATGGATTTTCCCTCATAAACAAATTTTCACTTAGGCTATTTTTATGGATGAAATGATAGCACATTATGAGGATACAAAAAGCAACACGTTTTTTAGCCAATTGATAAGGGTTCAATGATGGAGCAAATTGACTTCCAAAAATTGAATATAAGGGTAAAAGATATTAAACAAAGTCTTTCGATAGAAATCACATGAGAGAAGTTTTTGGCCAATGTGTTTTGAACCAACGAGTGTGGTTCATTATCAGGACCAGATGAAGAGGCAGAACATGGAAAAGGCTTAAATAGAAAGCAATGTAGCGACATAATTTCATGTAACGGCTATATTTGAATAATAATGTTTAAATTATAATATTAATTTATTAATAAATTAAAAACAAATATTATTAAGTAATAGCCATATTAAACGGGCAGTTTTGAAAAAAAAAATTCAAATAATGATTATTAATTTCATTATTTATTAAAAATTTATTAATAGGTAGACTATATTAATAGCGAGTTTTCTGAAAAATAATATTTTAAATTAATTTATTAAAAACCAAATATTACTAGTTTTTGAAAAAATATTTAAATAATGATATTGTTTCATTAATTTATTAAAAGTACTAATAGGTAACGACTATATTAAACGGTTAGTTTTTGAAAAATTATATTTAAATTATATTTAAAAGATATTCCAGAGGAGCATAGGATTGATGTGTTCATAGGGAATTTAAAAGATAACATGCAACATGAGGTTCACCTTTGGGAACCAGATTCATTGGAGAAGGCATTCAAGTTGGCAAGTAAAATGGAAAGCAAAATTATGGCAACAAGGAAGCCTAACACTCACAATCATAAAGATGGAAGTGTTGTTGCCCCTAGCCATCCACAACCTACAAGGTTGACACCACAACAATTGGAAGAAAAAAGAGGAAAAGGGCTTTGTTACAATTGTGATAGAAAATACACTAAAGGTCATAAGTGTGCCGAGAAGAAATTATTTTACGTAGATTGTGAAGATGAGGAAGAAAAGGAACAAGAAACATCAAAAGAATAGGATATACACTAGGAAAAACCCCTAGAAAAATAAGAAATGAATCCGACCATCTATTGTAATGTATTGGTTGGAATTACCACTCCTTAAACTATCAAGATAGAAGGGCATATCAAGAAGAAAAAGTTAATAGTGTTGATTGATTTGGGAAGTACCCATAATTTTATTCATTGTAAGATAGCCAAGTAATTGAATTTCTTCCTATATCCAACACCAAAGTGTCAAGTGATGGTTGGAAGTGGATGAACCATAAATTTCTCAGGTAAGTGCCATAATATCAAGCTATCCATGGGAGAATATGTATTGAACAGCCTAATGCTTTCCATTCCAATGGGTGGTGCTGATGTTGTACTAGGAGTCCAATGGATACAATCCTTGGGTACAATAGCTTTTAATTCTCAAGAAATTTTCATGAAATTCTCTTCAGAAGGAAAGGAAGTTGAATTAAGGGGTATCGTAAGGAAACTAGGAAAGATAATCAACTCTAACAGAATGATAGAGCTTCTAAAGAAATAACAATGAGGCATAATTGCAAAATTATGTTCACTTAAGGTTCCCACATCAAAATCATCCATTTCTCCAGATCTCCAAAATGTCTTGGACAATCATTCCAAGATATTTGAGACTCCCAAAGGCCTCCCACATATTCGTGATCATGATCATGCTGTTAATTTGATTCCAGAAAGTGTTCCTACAAACATCAAGCCTTACAAATATCCCTATGTCCAAAATAGTGAAATTAAATATATGGTTGTAGAAATGATAGAGTCTGGTATAATTCAACCTAGTAAAAGTTATTTCTCTGCTCCAGTAGTATTGATTCACAAGAAGGATGGATCATGGTGCATGTGTCCAAATTATAGGGAGCTCAACAAGCTCACTATTAAAGATAAATTTCCCATTCCTATCATTGATGAATTATTGGATGAATTGCATGTATCAATCTACTTGACAGATTTCGATCTTCATTCAGGATATCATGCAATCATAATGAAGATTGAAGACATTCCAAAAACAACATTTAGAAGTCATGAGGATGATTATGAATTTTTGGTCATGCCTTTTTCCCTTACTAATGCACCTTCTACATTTCAAGGTTTGATGAATTCCATTTTCAAACCCTTATAAAATTTTTGTTAGTATTCTTTGAAGATATACTAATCTACAGCAAGCATTTGAAGGATCCTCTCCAACATGTTGACATGGTGCTCAAAATATTGGAGGAGAAACAACTATATGCAAAAATCTCCAAATGTTTCTTTGGACTACAAGAGGTGGAATATCTTGGTCATATTGTATCTCATGAAGGTGTTAAAGTAGACCCTAGCAAAATTAAAACCATTAAGGAATGGAAAATTCCCCACATCCATAAAGCATCTATGATGATTTCTTGGGTTGATAGGGTATTATCGCAAGTTTGTTAAGAATTATGGGAGAATAGCAGCACCTCTAACAACATTATTGAAGAAATATGCATTTTCATGAACTCCAGAAGCAACAAAGGCCTTTTAACATCTTAAAGAGGCAATGTGCCAAGCACTAGTCTTAGCTACACCAGACTTCACAAAAACCTTTATTGTGGAATTTGATACCTCAAGAAATGGAATTGGTGTTGTTTTAATGCAAGAAGGAAGACCCATTTTTTTTTAAGTCATCCAATCACATGAAAGTATTTACAAAAATCTATTTATGAGAAGGAAATGTTGGCAATACTACATGCACTTAAGAAATGGTGACCCTACCTAATGGGAAGACACTTCAAGGTAAAAACAGATCATGATAGTCTTAAATACTTTTCATAACAAAGATTATCCTCAGAAGAGAAGCAAAAATGGGTCACAAAGATGTTGGGTTATGATTTTGAAATGAACTAAAAAGGGAAGAAAAATGTTGTGGCAGATGCACTCTCAAGAAAGGATAAGGATGTGGAAGCATTTCTTTGTGCCATTTCTATTATCCAAACAAAATGGATAAATGAAGCAAGGGATGAATGCAAGAATGACGAGGAAGTATGGACACTCATTCAAAAGATACAACAAGATCCCAGTACATTTGATACATTTAGCTAGAAAAATGATTCGTTATGGTACAAGGATCAGTTATACCTATGTAAGTATTGCCAACTCAAACAAAATATTCTTAGGGAATTGCACACCTCTCCCTTAGGAGGGCACTCAAGATTTTTAAAAACCTACCATAGGGTTAAGAAGGATTTTTTTTAGGATGGCCTTAAATTGGATATTCAAAAGTTTGTCGCAGAATGTTTGGTTTTCCAACAAAATATAGTTGAAACAATTAAGACGTCGGGACTATTACAACCTTTATCCATTCCAAGAAAACGTTTGGAGGAGGTGTCAATGGATTTTATCACAAGTTTACCCAAGTCCGAAGGAAAGAGTGTTATCATGGTGGTATTTGACAGACTTACCAAGTATGCACACTTTTGTGCATTATCTCATCCATTTAAGGCAAGTACAGTTTCTACTGTATTTATGGAAAAAATTCAAAAGCTACATGGAAACCCAAAGATTATTGTAAGTGACATAGATCCCATTTTCACTGGAAATTTTTCGACATAATTATTTTCTTGTCTTGGCACTCAATTAGCTCATAGCTCATCTTATCATCCTGAATCTGATTGGAAAACTGAGATAGTAAACAAATGTTTGGAAGGATATCTTCGTTGCTTTGTATCTGATAAACAGACACCAATGGGTCAAAGGTTGCCGTCCGGCTGAATGGTGGTATAACACTTCCTTCCATACTACAACAAAAATGACCCCATTTATGGCACTTTATGGATATCATCCACCATCCATCACATCATATTTAAGAGAAAATTCTAAGGTTCAAGCAGTAGAAGATCACATCGAGCATCAACAACAAGTTCTCCAACTCTTAAAGGATAACTTCACCTTAGTGCGGAATAGAATGAAACAATAGGCAGGTCAACATCGCAGCGAAAGAAGTTTTCATGTAGGTGATTGGGTGTTCCTATGGCTACAACCATATAAACAAATTTCCCTCAAGAAAGCTAAGAAGGATAATAAATTGTCACCAAAGTATTATGATCTGTACAAGGTGTTGCAAAAGATAGGTACTATGGCATACAAATGGGAGCTTCCCACAGCTTCACGAGTGCACCTAGTTTTCCATGTTTCATACGTAACGAAGGTTATAGGTGACAAGTATACAGTTCAAACAATATTTCCATAACTTGGTGAGGAAGGAAAAATCATATTGCAACCTGAAGCAGTTAAAGAAACAAGAACTCGACAGCTACAATATTGATCAATTTCAGAGTATCTCATGAAGTGGAAGAACTTAGCGATTGAAGATTCCACATGGGAGGAGGAGAATTTTATATAAAAGCATCCAGAACTACTCAAGAACTGAGGAAAACACTTTTTTGAAGGAGAGGGGCATGTTAGGTCTCTATAATACTAGTGATTTTCCCATTACTATTGTCGTTGTATCCCTTATTGTTATTGTTGTGCCCTTATTGTCCCTATATTATTATTATTGTGCCCCATAAAATCCCACTATTGTTATTTCTATGCCTTTATATTATTATTGTTAGGTTGGCTTTGGTTATATTGTGACCCCTTAGAGTCCTATATATAGAAAGGAGGATTTTCATTTTAATCATCTAAGAATTGTTCATTTGTGTAATATAAAGGAGGTTTCCCCCTCGAAGAGGCTTATTTCTAAGCTGTCGATCTATCTTTTCTATCTTTTTCTGAGTTGGTTTCATAACATTGTCTCCTCCTGCTCAACCATAGAAACCCCAAAAGAATCTACCTAAGAAACCACAAATTCCTTCTGATCCCCATCAAAATCCAAACAATAAGAAAGCCAAAAAAGTCTACAATGGAGAGTCCTCTTCTCCTACCTCTGTTGTAGAAATCCTAGAAATCAACCTCATATATGGGAAGGTGCTTCCTAATTCTCACACACTTTCTCCTATAGAATATATTGTAAAATAAAAGGAATAAAGCACTCACCAAGCTAACAAATATCTCTATCTTAAAATTTAATCCAGCCTAAAGCACACAAGCCAAAAGAAGCTAAACTTTTTGGTGAACTGAAAAACTTGTGTGTCAAAATTCTTGCCCTAGGGGCCATCAAAGGTGTTCCCATATATATAAAATTCATTATAGAATAATTTATTAAGAGGCTAGGAAGGAAGAGGAAGGATTACCCCACTATTAATGTCATTGGGAAATTACTTGATTTAATGCTTAAGAAGGTCATCATCCCAAAGTATCTAGATGTTGGTAGCTCGATAGTGGCTTTAAATATCAATAATATTATATTATCAAACACCCTCATTGATCTAGGGGCTGCACGTGTAGGCTTTAATCCCACAAAAAAATTACCTACATATGAATTATAAAAAACCAAAAAGTAACAACAGACAATACCTATGAGATTACAGATTTACTATGTTATATTTTAGGAGAAAGTACCTATGAGATATTGAGTTGGAAACCTTAAAATGTACTCTATAATTTCTTCACTTCATTTCCTTATTATTTCATGATTCTACTTGGATTTATTTCTTAGGATTATGGGTCTATCCAACCCTTTGTATTGAATTCATTCCTTATTTTTATCCTTCCCGTCTTTACTGCAATGAAAAATCGAGCTTCATTTATTATGTGTAGACCACCAGACTTGCACATTTATTCTTGGGATGATCTATATTGTTTATGTACATTTTTTAATCTACCTCTGTGAAAGGTAATTGAACCAAGAAAAAAATAATTTTACATGTATCTCTTTAGGAGCAATGAATTATCTTCAAGAGAGACTAAAATGTCCTAGGCATTGATCTCTCCTGAACCCAAGGGTGTCTCTAGGAGCTACAATAAGTATTTTCCTTTCACATTTATGATGTGAGCATGGGACCTAATCCTCTTTTTTTAATCAACAAATTTATATATAAATATATGTCACTCATATATATTGGTTCACACAGGTGATTTCTCACTCAATCACTTAGTTTTGTGCAACATCTCTCACTCACAATTTCTCTCTCTCATCGATAGCTTTTGTGGCTCACAGTTCAATCATACAAAAAATTGTGATGCACTTTAGGTGTACGTATCTATTCTCCCCCATTCCCATATCATGGGGTAATTGTTATCCCAAAATTTAATACAAATGACAATAAAACAATATCATGTCAAAATAGGTTCAAACATTAGTGGAAGCCTTCCTAGTTGGAAGAAATTCCTAATACATGAAAATAGGTAGGATGAAATTATAATTTTACTCACCAAACAACTTTGTAACTAATAACGTGGTGCTGCACTTTTGTTCTTCAGTAAACTTGCACGGCCTTGTAGATTCTGGTGAAATCTTTTTGTGATGTCTATTTTCTTATTTTTAAATCTCCAACCAACTGACTTAATGGCACCTAGTCACCCACATCAAGATTCCCACATTTTGGTCAAGGAAAAATCAACCAGAAGCTACGCATTTTCCATAAAAATATTTGCAGTGGTTATAGAAAGATTTCTAGAAAATCTCATCCACTAGGCTCTATAAAAGAAGGGCTATTCTATGGAATTTAGAGAAACATCTAGAGTACAATCATGTTGACAGTACTATGTAGAAGTAAAAAGGGCCGAGAGAGAGATAAGTAGAAAAAGGTCAATCCCTTAGGGGGGATTGAGTTTCTCCCCTTGCAATTAATTACACAGTGAGATGAAGTTATTGTAAAGTTGGTGATTATTGAATACTCTTTCCTTTTATATTAAGTTATGTTTAGAATATAGTATCCTTTTCTATTTACTTTACATAAAGTATTTGTGTGTTTTATTTCCTTATAGATTATGGATATAGCCTAGTTTCTATACTAACATTTAGCCTATTATCTATTACCATTTGAAAAATTGATTATTTATGTTGGCTATGTGTCATATTATTTCCAAGATTAGACCTAGCCACTATTATTTTCTTCAGGGTGTAGCGATGGGGTCACAAAGGCGATGACATTCCCCTTGTTGGGGGGCTTGTAGGAGGGTGGTATACTCCCTACACAAGGTCCTAGACAGGGCCCTAGGATATTTTTTTTTATATAGACCCAAATATCAGGGGTGGACCCAAGGATGGTGGGTGAACCTTCCCGTGGTTTTGCACATGTCTTTTGTGGATGGTATTTTGTAGATCTGGTCAAGGGAAGAATGATTATCTTCTAATTTAGGGTTAATAGATTGGGGTTTATGAATGCTTCAACATGTATATATATGTATTGAAACACCGAAAGATATATAATGAAATATTAACTTGGTTTTCCTAGTTTGGGTTCTGTTGAGGCCTCGAAAATCGCTGCAACAACATTAGGGGATAACCACCCAGTCCGGACCTTGGTACTACGCCTTTTCCATTTGGGATGGTGGCTCCGACTGGAGATGACAGGACCAATTTCCCGATAATGAATAAAAGGGATGGATGGGTGATGAATAGTTTGTTTTTGATGATAAGGTGACTAGCTTACTCTATTGGCAAAAATAGGGAAACTAATACTAATCTCGGGAACAACTTATTCATTCAAAATGCAGCGTTAAATAATCCTTATCTATCTAACAGGCATATAGATGACTCTGTCACATAAACATAAGATATTCAATCATTCAAAGATTACTTCATATGAATAGTCAAAATGAAGCGATAAATACAAATTACTGCATTCACTGTTTATATCATCGATACATATATACGATTGAAAGAGAAGCAAGCTATATTCAACCAATAGTGGAATGCATAAAGGATGCTCAGAAAAGCACATATATATATAAGTGATAATAGAAAGAGCAATTTAAACAACAATTCATATAACAGGAATGAGTACAGACACAGATAACAGTACCATGTGAGCTGCCAATCAATCCCAAATATCAATCGCTATTCAAAATTCCTTCTTCAACACAGAAATGCTTTTAAACAAAGACAATAGTGCACATTTGCATAAAAACTTTCCTCATTAAATTTAGAATCATTGGTCTAGTTCCATAAAAGAATATCCCTGAAGTACAATAGTGCAACTTCAGGGTTTAAGTCATATACAAAACTTTACAACGCTTTCTAAATGCATGAAAGGGTCTATAAATACTACTAAGCTAAAAAAATCTATGAAACAAAATCCTACTAAATTGGCATCAGTAAATGTGATCTATCTTCTTGGGGCGATCTGGCAATCGGCGATGTGAATCATGACTCAGGTTATTTGCCTTTAAACTAGAGTTGGATTATCGCAAGCATCGGCTCCACTTCTGGCGGTCTGCTAAGGTGCAAGCTAAATTGGGCGGCAAAGGTGGCATCCTGAATGTCGGGTATGATATACCTGACAACATCTGTGAGGCGTTTTAAGGCGGCTCTTTGGCTGTATGGCTTCACTAAGAAGAACCAATAAGCATCCCAGGTTAAACTGTTGATTCCCACGATTAATCTTCCATTTTTCTCCAACTCCGGGTGGCATGAATGCTCCAACATCTCTGTTGCTGTTAATTGACCTGGAGTACATTGGGAAATCATATTAGACAAATAAAGTGTATTATTTACTAATTCAACCAAATTGTTGGTGGTTGCTTTGCATCTGAAAATTGCTCTTTCTGCCTTCATTAACTGTGATTCCCATTCTGTGAATAATATTTCTTTGTGCCATTCCAGAATTCTCGGTAGATTAGTTGCCTGGCCTTGATCAGAATCTTGCAATTCTATAAAACTTGTTAGTGTTTCTTTGGCCTGATCTAAATCGGTCCTTGCCTTTTCTACCTTTTCGCTTATGGATGTTACTAACTCGCATAATGGTTCTGCTTGTGTAATCTGTTGACATAGGATCTTAACTTGATTAATCAATGCCTTATTTAATTGAAGCACTTCTGCCTTGAATTCATCTACCTGAGGGAGCCTTTTCATTTGCTCAATTTGAGTTGATAATTGAGCGATTTGCTCATCTTTAGCTTTTATCGTTCCCTCAGTCGATATTCTTAATTGCTCCAATGCTGCCGATAGTTCCTTTTGTCTTTGGATTGCGCCCTTGTCAATCCTCTATTTCTCTTCTTGAAATTTCTTAGTCAGCTGATGATTGCTCTACTACTGCACTAGCAATTCCTGCTCCGTCTGCTCTGCTTTCTGCTGAACATCCGATAATTTCGCTTGTAGCGAAGAGATGTCTTGATCCTTCGCTTTCAATAAACTGCTCACCTTCAATGCTTTATCAATGGTCACCGCCGAATATGCTCCAGCGTATTGCGATAGCTTGGTTAAGTCATTGGAGGGGTCGAATTCCTCTTTCCACACAACATTGCCCGTCACTGTTAATTCAGGTAATAGAGAAGGTTGATCAGCTCTTCTCCTTTTCCTCTGTCGCTTTACAACAGCTTTATGCTTGGGGCTATAAAATACATCTAAAGGGGGAATGTCTTCAATTTGTAAAATGATTTTGCCCGATGGATCTTTAGGAACTATTTATGTTTCTTTTGATTTGGGTAGGTCGCTGGTTTCGCCCGAAACCGGTTTCGATGTCGCTTCCTCTGTGTCACCCTCTTTAGAAACCTCATCATCTCTCGAGCACTCTAGGTTGCCGATGATTGAATTGAATTTCTGGCATTGCTGGAGCAAATTTGGATCAACTAGTGTATCATCATTAATTTTAGAGTTGCTCCCTTCATGGGATTTCGCCTGGGTTTCTTCCTGCCTCTGATTATGCACTTCCTCCTGCTTCTTTGATGTATTAGGAGGTGGCGTATTACTTCGTTGCTCAGGCTCGCTTGATTTTGTCGTCGTCAGAACAGTCGCTAACAGCTCTAGAGGCAGAGTTTGCAACCTCTATTCTCTAATTCTGTTAAATTCAGCTAGCCCTTCATCGTTGTATACATTTCTGGAAAGCGACTTAAATTGATATAGCGATTCGGCCGATGCAAACAAATCCTTGAAACTGTCTTCTTTGTGCTCGACCTTGGACAATTTGGCCTGGTCAAGCACATTGTAAGCGATTTTCCTTGGATCATACTACCTGCTTGGCAGAGTAGCCAGAGTGAGTGAATTTATCTTCCCAGCTTCCTTCTCTGCATGTTTGATATAATGCAGGGTATAAATTCCAATTCGTAAGGCAAAAGAGGGCCAAACATGCTTTTTCGCTTTCTTCGGGGTTTGAGTAACCCCATTCGCATTGATTTGATAAGCTACTTCCCTGGCAAGTAACTTATCAGGGATGTAAAGTGGGAGCACATGGGGCCTGGCCTAACTGCCAAAAACTCTGATGTAGGTGAATTCATCCTCTCCAAACCAACTTGCTACTGCAGTTCAATCTACCCCTGCTTGTTCAGAAATCTTTGGGGCAGGCTTATCAAAAATGGAGTAATGAATTGGCAACATGAAACCATTGCAGATTTGATAAAGGTGGTGCTTATAGTTGGTCTTCCACAAGTTTTGATGATATATGTGAATGGGTGTGGGGTCTTGCGATGTCCACCTCCATCCGAGCATAGGAAACTAAGAATTAAAACATAATACATCCAACACATAGGCGCTCTAATAAAATGGCGGAATGAACCTCTCTGTGACGCGAGAGTTAAACCTGAAATCGAGAATGGCCTTGGCTAATTTGTCTGATAATATATCCGCCCAATCCATAATCTCGCCACTACATGTCGCCTCCATTAAGGGGACCATTTATATGGTAAAATTGGCGGAGTCATGCAATCCCCATAGCTTACACAACATAATTCCAGCATAGCTATAAGGAGAACATAGGGAGTCGACTAAGTACTTACCCGAGGATTCATGCTTGTGCTTTGCTGGATTTTGTCTCCAGCCTCGAATTGATTCGAACTCGGTCTCGTTCTCTGCTCAAAATTTCTCCAGAAATGCCGCATTATATTTTTCTCTTCTACCGGTAGGTGATACATTTTCCTTAGATCTGTGGCTCGAAAAGGACCGAAAATCCTCCCATCTGCAGTGCTAAACACTCTGTTGGTAATTGTGATCTCTTGGATTTCCCACCTTACCACATCCGTATATGGGAGAATTTGCTCCCGGGCTGCTATCCTGTGCAGAAAGGAGTTGGCCAAGTCTTTTAGATTGGCCTCAAATATGTTGGTACTATCGCATGAGACTTGTATCCCGATCACCTTCGGCTCTTCGGCTTCAATCAAATTATATGTTCCATTCAAAGTGGCCCTGGTAAGTCCCAGGCATGTCGTATCTGATATAAGCCCTTTCTTTTTACCGCTTGAATCCACAACAGATTGCCCTGCAGTTGGCGAAGTAGTAGGCATTGTAGTCTTTTTGGACTTCTTTCCCATTCCACTCAATTCTATCTCTGTGGAAGAATCCTGCGTAGAGCGAAAGATAGGCGTAACACAAGAAACAATAACATGAATTGAACAGAGTGAGGTATATATATCTGGATGCATTCATAGTGATCAATTGACTTAAGACGGATTTCAGATCAAATCTGTGAATAGATCGCAAGCTTGCTGTTTTCATTAAATGGTCGTTAAGGCCTGTCCATCTCATTAATACCAGTCACTTCGGTTAATGGCCGAATGATTTATTTGAAGCATGCCTTGGGTGATTTGGCGGTTGAACACGGATGAGCGGCTTTTCAAAAGATATTGCCTTAATTACGAATAAATCATATTAAACTGCCTTTATGATTTTTACTTTGAAAACTGCGCTTTTTACCCTTTTCGCAATCAGGCATCGGGGAAATCCTAAGTTATTTCTTTGGTTTCATTTGGAATTCCTGATCGCCGATAGCGATATCGCATCGCGTCGGGAGTAGCGAGTAGGGCCGTTTAGAATGAGGGCATGGTGAGTCACCGATCGCCAATAGCGATATCGCATCGCATCGGGCGAGGGGGAGCTTATTTGCACTTTAAGTATTATCGCCAATTGCCGATTGCCGATTTCGCATCGCATCGGAGCAAGGGTTGTTAATTGTGTTACTTGATGCTTTTTCGATATCCGATAGCGATTTCGCATCGGCGGAAATCAAGATGTCCCTTAAGTTGTGCTCTCTTTGTCATTGCGATATGCGATCTTGCGATCACTTTATCGCAATGATAAAGATAAATCGTTTTACGTTGGGGTTTTTCGATTGGTTTTATTGAAAAGGCCTTTTAATAATGTTTTCTTTTATTTCTTCGGGCCTTTTTTAAATAGAACTTTAAATTGATACCAATTTAAAACAAAAATTAAAAAGGGACCCATTTCACATTATAGTTTTGGAATAGTAATGATATGAAATGGGGGGTTGTTGTATGGCACAACAATTGGCAATTCGCTGGAAGAAACAATTATCTCTGAAAAATATAGAAATACTTAAACTTTTCAAAATAGAAATTTTATTCAAAAGGGAAAAAATTATAATATAACTAGGTATAGTTGCACTCTAGAAAAAACAAAACTTTCTTTGCTAGTTTCCTCTTTTGTTAAAAATAGAGACATTCTAGATTTTAAATTGGCGTTTGTTGGTTGGTATTGATAAAACAGAGAAATTTTCCAAATCAGCTATTAAAATTAACTCCTTTGTCACAGGTAGAGCCTCTGCTACCAGAAAACGTCCATAGTTTCGGCAGGGATACCTTTTAACCATATCATTGTCTATTGTCCCATTCACTTTAGAGCATGATTAACAGAATGAATTCAAAATATGTTTTCTCACATTTTGTATTTCTTTTCCTTTTTTGCTATTTTGCAAGATAAAAAGCCATTGCCCTGATGTGGTGGCCAGTTAAATGACAATGCCATTCACTGGTAGTAATCTAACCGAACAAGCTGGCTCGTGATGAGACCCCTTGTCTTACAATTGAAGCCATTACCCTGTTTTGGTATGCAGTATTGGTAATGTTGGCTAAACTATTTCCCTATGAACATGGTAAGCAGGCTTGTAATAAGACCTCTTAACTTTTGTATCCAGTATTCTTGGAGTTACACCCTGAATAATCATGAACTTGAGTAAATGGGATAGATAATTTCCTTCTTAAAATAGGATGGATGACAAGGTAAGTGTTGGAGATGCTGAATTTGGATTAGCTCCTATTTTAATATTGATAACCTTTTTGTAACCAATTTTAAAAATCTAAAATGATTTACAAGATTTATAAACTTCGAGAGGGGTTCACTAGGATTGCAGTGTAGTTTCGGAATGCAATTATAACTAATTTCCTAGAAATTATTCCTTTTGTTTAAGACTTATATTTATTTAAAAGTAAATATCACACTACTCGTTTTGAGAAACTCTTTGACCACAGCAAAGGTCAAAATAGAAGATGCCTTACAGTTTTATTTCCTAATGTTGCTACAGACTACAAAAATGCTATTGAAAGGAGAAGGGGTTACCTCCTCAATTGAAAAATTTCTTTAAGATCAGACCATTAACAGTGAGAGAATCTCTCAGTCCTGATAAATCTTGTAACATGAAGGTTGAATGGCCTATCTTCTCACAAATCTGAAATGGTCCAAGTCACATCTTCTGAAACTTGGTGTGTTTTCCTTTATCTTCATGGGCTTTGTCCCATTTCAGGACCAAATCACCGACTTGAAATTGTTTAGAACTAGATGAAATTGAATCAAATGATGACTTGATGGTCTATTGATGTTTCGCATGAATGATTTTGGCCTTTTCTCTTTCTTCTTCTAATTTTAGAATTTGATCATGTCTAAGATGTAAAGAAGAGGAAGGATTTTCTTCAATAAATTGAACTAGGGCTAGAGAAGGAAGAATGAGATTTGTTGGTAATACAACTTCTTTTCCATAAACAATTTTAAATGGGGAAGAACCTATAGAAGCTTTTTGTGTTATCCTGTCAGCCCATAATGCAAATATTAAAGATTTGTGCCAGTTCTTATGATTATGTTCGATAGTTCGCTTGATAATTTTGATAAGGTTTTTGTTTGTAGATTCGGCCAAACCATTGCCCTGAGGATAATAGTTAGTAGAGTATTTGAGTTTAAATCCTCTTTTAATTGCAAAATCAAACATAGCATTGCCTAAAAAGTAAGATGCATTATCAAAAACAAGAGCATTCGGGACACCAAACTTGGTAATGATGAATTGGTCTATAAATTCAATAATGGCTTTAGAGTTTGTTGTCTTTAACGGAATCACTTCAACCCACTTGGTAAAGTAATCAGTAGCGGTAAGGATATACTTCTGCTGTTTGGAAGAATTAGGAGTAATTTCTCCGATAATGTCCAATCCCCATTGCTCAAATGGTTGTTCAATGTTGACCAGTTGCAGAGGGAAGGCTGATTTCTTTTGTCTTCCACTTGAAGTTTGACAATTTCGGCATTTCCTTACATATTCATGAGCATCTCTAAACAGAGTGGCCCAGTAATACCCAGCATGGATGACTTTGGGAGCTGTGGTATCAACTCCGAAGTGGTCTCCTGCTGGTCCATCATGCAATTCCTGCAAGACCCTTTGTGCTTCTTGTTTCTCAAGGCATCTTAATAAAACGGAATCATAATTTTGCCTAAAAAGCACATCATCAATAATGATAAAATTTTTTGCTTTCAATCTTATGGCCCTTTTTTTTTTGTAGGACAAGTTGGGAGGTGCATATCCATTTTTCAAGTAAAATATTAAATCAGCATATTGTGATTCAGAGTCAATGATACTTATCTGGTTAATGGTTTCAGATTGATCTGTATCGCTTGATTCCGGAATGTTGGATGCTCCTACCAATAACCTGCAAAAACCTTGGCCTCTAACAATCTTAGCTGGCTTGATCTCTAGATCATATTCTTGGAGCGTTGTTACCCGATTTGCCCTTTTTTCTCCTAGTTCTCTTTGGATTAATAGTTGTCTAACTGAGGAGAAAGGAACTATAACCTTTGTATGGGCTTTTAAAAGGAAGGGTCTGTAATGTTTAACTGCTTTATATACAGCAAAGGCTTGTTTTTCTACTTCATAATAGTTTAGTTCTGCACCTTGAAGATTTGAGCTATAGAATGAAATCGGTGCTTCCAAATTGTGAACGTTGATCTGTGTAAGTACTGCAACATAAGAGCAATCGGATGCGATGGTATACAATGTAAAATGATTAGAAAAATTTGGAGTATTCAGAGCCGGGGCATTGATTATTGATTGTTTGATTAGTTCAAATGCCTCCTTTTCTGGCAATCCCCATTTGAAGACTGAATTTTTCTTAATCATAGTTTGAAGTGGTAAAATAATCTAAGAAAAATCTGGAACGAATATTTTTACAAAATTGATTTGGCCTAAAAATGACTGCATGTATTTTTTATTATGAGGAAAATGGATTTCAGCAATTTCTTTAATCCTGTCTGGATCAATATAGATGCCATTTTTAGATACAATAAAGCCTAGGAGCTTACCTTGATCAAGAGCGAAAAAGGATTTCTTAGGGTTTAGAGAAATACCATATTTCTTACAGCGTTGAAAGATTTGATTCAATTCATGCAAGTGGTTAGATCTCTCTTTAGAAAATACAGTAATGTCATATAAATAGACGACTATTGTTCTATTAATTAACCCTTTGAAAGTGATATCCATTGCTCTTTGAAAAGTGGCTCCTGCATTAATAAGTCTGAAAGGCATTTTCTGATATGCATATGTTCCCCACTTTGTTCTGAATGTGGTTTTGAGTCGGTCATCGGGGTGGACCAAAATTTGGTTATACCCTGAAAACCCATCTACGAAGGACATTAACTCTGAGCCTGCCACTGATTGGAGTATCTGCTCCATAGTGGGTAAT
The DNA here is from genome assembly GCA_000404065.3 of Pinus taeda. Taxonomy (NCBI): domain Eukaryota; kingdom Viridiplantae; phylum Streptophyta; class Pinopsida; order Pinales; family Pinaceae; genus Pinus; species Pinus taeda. The sequence continues at coordinate 58,954 of APFE030157057.1, forward strand.
GGGAAATTATCTTTTTGACTTGCCTTATTTAAATTTCTGAAATCAATACAAATCCTTATGTCGCCATTTTTCTTTCTGACTGGTACCATATTGGAGACCCAGTTTGAGTGTCGTAAGGGAAAAATAAGCTTAGCTTTCAAGAATTTATTGAGTTTAGATTTTATTTGACCCTCTAAGTTTGGATGTATTTTCCTCAGCTTTTGTTGAACTGGTTTCTGTTCGGGAAGCATTGGGATAGTGTGCTGAATAATAGCTGTATCATATGTTTTTAGATCGTCATATTTCCAAGCGAAAACATGTTTATTCTTTCATAACAGACTAATGAATGCTTCCTTTTCCTCTATAGAAAGTCCTAATCCTAAATTAATGTTTTAAGGATTTTGTTTGGTGCCAAGGTTTATTAATTCAGACCATAAGGTAGAGCTCTGAAGCTTTGTATTAGACACAGGTTTGAACCTGTCTTTAATATCGTAAAGATCTTCAAGCTTTACTACACGCTTAGGGATTGAGTTTTCCTCATGTTTACCTTGCATTTGAGTATCGTGCTCGTCTTCCTCAATGATTTGATTGTCATAGGATTTTTCAGAGGTCAGAAATTGTAAAATGTCATTATCGTGGTTAAACACTCTCCAATTGGTTACATTGTTAGGAATGGATGGCCTAAAAAGTAATTCTACTGAAAACCTATCTGCAATATAGTCTTCGGAAGGGAGTAGCTTGGAAGCGACATTGGCTAGCAATTCGGCTATCGAATTTTGTGACCTGGGAATGGAAGAAATATTGAATGCTAAAAAATGGGAAGTGAGCTCTTGTACCAGCGATTGATAATGCTTGAGATGCTTCGAAAGACAATGAATTGTATTCCTTACCTCTTTAACAATAATTTTAGAGTCGCCAAAGACCTTTAAGTATTGAACTTTGAGGCTGATTGCTTTGTACAGTCCTTGGACTAGCGCTTCGTACTTGGTTGTGTTATTGGTGCATTCAAATTCTAAACTACAGGACAGCATTGTTTTTTCTCCTTGCGGGCTGACCAAAATGCATCCTGCTCCTGATCCTTCACTGGACTTAGATCCATCAAAATATAAAGACCAAAATAATGAATTATCTACAATTTTTGTTACAACATTCTCAGTAACATTAACACATTTAGACTTGTCGGTCTGTGAAAAATTTTCAATTTGCGATGTGAAATTGTTAATTGAGAAAGGAGATGGCTGGGCAATGTAATTGCCAAAAAATGACTCGGAAGAATAATTTCCTAGGATATTGTTGTTGAACATGACTGGTTGATTTTCTTGTTCAAATTCTGTAACAGTGTGGGTCATATGTTTCTCCTGATCGATCCTTATTTGATTAGGCTTGCCCTTATAGGGGAGCCACATATGGGACCAATCGGTGGAGATATACCCATGGAGTTTTTCTGACCAATCCCTGCTTAAAATCAACCCATAGAATTCAGGTATATCGGCGACTAAGATATCAATCCTTTGGACTATTCGTGGATCCGCCGATAACCTGATCGTTACAGATTTTATTTCCCCTAGAACTTGAACCTTAGTTCTGTCTAACTGCACAATGTGAATAGAAGATTTCTGGGGTTCTATATTCAGGTTGGAGCAAACTGAAGCAGGCATTATATTCGAGGATGCCCCAGAATCAATTAAGCAGTTGTGTAGATTTCGATTATAAGTTTCATAAGTTAAGAGGAAAGGAGGGGTATGGGAGTTTGATCTATCTCCAATCAGGATTGTGTCAATTGCCTCAACTCTACTAGAAGGTGGTTGTCCTGAGTCACTTGCAACTTTAGTAGTGGGAAGAGGTGAAGAAGGAACAACATTAAGTTCTTTGAGAAGTAATTTTTGTTGATGTTTTAATTTACTAAGCTCAAACATGGTGATGTTTGACTTAGTTTTCTTCATGTCATCGACAATATTATAATCCATCAAATCAGAAACTACCAATGTCTTAGATGACGAAGGGGTAGTGGAGGATGATGGCTGATTGTTAGATACTATCGCGGCTGGTTTCCTTGTGAGTACATTTTCCTTTGCAGAATTGGTTCCAGCACTCCTTTTCTTTGGATTAGCTTGAACAGGTTCGGGAGTAGCTTTACTCCTTGTCGTAACAAGAAAGGCCTCTTGCTCAACGTCAGTATCAGAGTTAGGGAGTATAAAGTCCCACATCTCGTGACATTCAACTACTTCCTCTTCTTCCTCTTCAGATGGTGTAATTGTTTCTTCTTCTTCTTCTTCCTCAGGATCCAAGTTTGTGTATGATATAACATTTGGAGGCTTGGACTCGGGTTTCTTGAAATTCCTATATGGTTTCTTTGTTGAGGATTCTGACACATGTTTCTTTATTTCAACCATTTCATTCGACATGGTTTTAAGGACTTTCTGAAGGCCCTCCATGTCATATGGATCCTTAGTGAGCTTTTTCTTCGAGTCATCTTTAAAGGACACTTTTTTAGATTTTCGTTCTTCTAGGGTAGTTTTCTTTTCTAAGGCGATTACACTTTTTTCCACAGCAAGCGCTTCTTTTATGTTTTCAGCCAATGTAGGTTGTTTAGCCCTATCGAAAAATATGGCTATGTTCGAAGGCAAAGCAGTGATATACCACTCGCTTCTAACTTGTTCGCTTGGCTTATCATCAGTGGGGATTTTGTTCAAGAGTTTGTTGATTCGGGAGTTGAACTCCTTAATGGGTTCTCTTGACTCTATCCTTAAATTGGAAAGGTCATGGACAAGTGTAGCTAAGGATATGTCATCGCCGTATTTGGTGAGAAATTGTTCCTGGAAGATATTCCAACTTGTGATGGATCCAGAGGGCAAGGAAAAATACCAAGACCCTGCAGATCCTTGCAGTGTATAGGGAAATAATCTTACTACCACATCTTCTTCAGTGACTCCTTTTAAATTAACTGATAACATAAAATTATTTATGTGTTATTCTGCCAAAGTTCCAGCATCTGGATTGAACTTGGGTAGCCATTTTTCGGGGTAATCGGGTAAAGGATGTAAAGGTGTAGGCATAGTGACTGCACCAGGACTTCTCCATGGTCTTTGTGCCATTTTAGGATTACCAACGATTGCTTGTGGTGTTCTAGGTGCTTGAGGGGGAGGTGGAAGTACAGACTAAAAAGATTGCGATGTTTGAGATGAAGTCCCTTGGTGAACAAAGATATGTAGTGGTGAAGTGGGTGTTTGACTTCGCACAGGTGATGATGAAATGGAAGATGATGGAGAAACGGTTTCGCTACCAGAACCTTCAGCGGTCTTTTTTATCCTTTTCCTTTCGGGTAAAGGAAACTAGGGTGGTTCAATACCTAGCTTTTTGCTTTGGAGTCTGGTAAGGTGAGGGGGGAAGTGGAATTGTGAAGTCTGACTGCCTTGTGATACTTCAGATCTAGGA
>APFE030157060.1:2769-19632 GCA_000404065.3 Pinus taeda
TATATTTTAAAAAAATCGCTCCCGGATTCGCTCCCAAACCGGGAGCTTCTGAAAATGGTCGCTCCCGCTCCCCGCTCCCGCTCCCGCTCCCAAGTAACATTGAGATGGCTAACGTCTTGCATGAGCAGGTTAACATTGAGTTTGGGGTGAGGGAGGCCAACGTTCAACTTGGAAAGGCTAATGATCACCTTTTTGACCATTTTTGACTTGGAATGTTGCACTTTGACCATCTTGCTATCCTCACGTTTTCTTTAGGAGATGTCAATTTTGCTTGCGTGGGCTTGAAAACTACAACATTAATCTTCTTTTTGACTTTGGAAGGCGTGCATGGGTGATAGAAGGCTTTGTTATCCACATGCAACATCCATTTTCTTTGTCACCTTTATATTCATAGAATATATGCCCATATCTCCCTTTGGCAATGAAATTCACCTTGAAATATGTTCCTTTTGCCAAAAATTCAATATGGAATATCAAGTATGCCTCTCCTTGATCATAAGGTGTCCTAGTTGAAATTTGGTCTAAGGACCTTATGCATTGGGATTTGTTAAGTGCATTGGGAAACGTGAAATGCCCAAAATCAGAGTAAAATTAACCATGTCTCCAATTTGCCTACTCATCAAAATGTAAATGAAAGTGAAGAATTTTACTATAGGTACCTGCTATCAAGAATTTTGTCCTGCACTAAATTTGGTTGATGAAGCATAAAGGATAGGAGAAATGAGTTGATGATGGTGATTGTGGCCTTGAGTTTCATGGGGGACCTCAAATACCAGAATTTTCCAATATCATTCTTATCATTGCATGCAAGGGGTGGATTTGACCAATCATCGCTCAACTCCCATCTTCAAAAGACAATGTTCAAAGGTTATGGCTAGCCTAGGAAATGGTGTAGGGTGGAATAAAAAGAATGGTCTTCTAGGAGCAAAGACTTAACCCTACACGCCAACAATGATATTTTAGAGCTCTGAAGTGATAGATCTTCAGTAGCCTCTCCAAGGTGCCTATACCTACAACCAACCATGTGATTAGTATTCCAATAATAGAGATATGCATGAACAACCTCACACAACGAAAGTAAGACTCCCACAAACTCAGGTGAACAAGAATGATGAGTGGATGACACATAATTTAATTATAATGGTAGGACTTTAATATTAGAAGACTTTGGTGATGTTTGTACATGCACAATATGTGGAGTTATAATGGACTTTAGGCAATTTTGAAGCAGTCTGTACACATCAAAGAAACAAAATGATCTAGATAGAGCACTATGTAGTGAAGTGGTTTGTGGAGCTATGTATGTTAATTATTTTTTTTTATCAATTTGTTTTATGCTTCAACTATCACTTCAGCAATATCTTATAGCATCCAAAAAACAATTTCACTTCTTCAAATTATCCAATGATAATAGAGCAATAGTAGATAGAACAATTAAACAAATGCACAATGAAAGACAACCAAGAGACAAGAGACACAATTTTGGTCAATGACCAGGGCAAAACCCACTATAGGGAAAACCCTTGCAAGTCTTCTTTTTATTAGATTGTCCTCAAATGTCCAGCAGAGAGAGAGTACATCATCCAATATCAATTTCAATATCCAATATCCAATATCCAATCAACTATTCAAATTAGAGACAAAAGAGAGAGAGTTAACAAAAGCAAACTCAAGTGCAAATCTGATCCAGTCAACAACAGTCAACAGCTGCAGTGTGTCCTAACCAGTCAATAGTTCACAGTCAAATTCGGCCTTAGAAGCTGGTCAAAGATTAGTCAAAACAGTCCCAAAACAGATGGTCAAACTCGATCAAAGTCTGCTCTTTTGCCTGTGGTCACCTTGGTCAACATGTCCAGAACTCCTTGGTTTTTGTGCCAATAGATGCGGCCTTCAAAGATTGAAATTTTGGTGGAAAAATGCAGTCAGATGTGGTCAAAACATTCCTGGTCAACGCTGGTCAAACCTGCAACAGACTGAAATTTCGGCCCTGCAATTTGTCCTCCTTGCCGCACATGTGAGAGAATTAGGCTGTCCAATAGTTGTACGAACCAATTAGATGAGGAGAGAGAAGATATGAGTGGTGCCAAATGAGGTTTGGAGGTCTCTTCTATTTATACGAATTGATGAGGGTGAAAAGACATGTTGTTTGGGCTTCATCGGCCTACCTGATGTTGAAACCAACCTTGACAATTTGCACATGTGTGGGCTTTAATTCAAAAACACACTTCTCCTTGTCTGATTTAAGTGATCTTTTGGTCGATACCGGTCCTCTAGAAAAGAGGAATTCAATCCAATAATCATCTCCATCAAATAATTTGTACAAAGTGGAATTTGACCCTAGTTGCATAATTTAACAATGTATAGGAAGGTTTAACTGAGAATTGGTCCATTGCTCCCTTTGTACTAGTTTTGGCTCCTTGTAAGCAATCGTCCCACACCTCGGATGGCTCCAATGATAGTTACATGCGGTTGCAGTGTTGTCAACAGATCAGAGAATAGTTACAGTCGTGATGAGATTTAGCATGAAATGAGGTTCAAAATTCCTATTGCAATTCAGCTAGAAACTGAAGCTAAAACAATTGGATCTGAGCCTGGACTGAGTGATAGTGCAACCAAAAGGAAAGGGTGTGTGACAAGTCCAGATGAGTGGACACATAGAGGCTACAAGGAGGGTTTCAGGATTTGCAATGAAGGCACAATAATGAAATAGGCATATAGGGTTTCAGGATTTGCACAGAGTGGCAGATTTGATGGGTTTCTGAGTGAGACTTGCTCTGCTACTACTGTTGGGAAGCATAAAAAAGTTGAAAAAATAAATGTGAATGTGTTTCATTAAACACATACATATAAGTACAATTTCTTGTGACCATTGGATTCATATTCCAAGGTCCCTTCGACTCCTTGCGATGGTTTATATTCCACACCATAACCCTTGCAGATTAGGCGTGTAACAGTAAACAAGTCACCATGCTTAGATATGGGATGGTTATCACAAGGCCCTGTTAGGTGATTCCAACCCTAGGGGGAGGAAGAATTTCTAGGCCAACCCATCAATCAGTAGGTGCAAGTGGTCAATGGCATGCTATGGGGGTTAACTCCATGGAGGATGCCAGAGTCTTTGTACTAGTTATTAAATTCCATCATACTTGAGTGTTATGATGTGGAGGGGAAGCAATCATGGGACATGAGTTATCACTTTCCTCGAATTATTTTTACCACCTCCCTTGTGTGCCTTTTTCTTTATTGATTTTCTTTTTAAGATCTATCTTGGGTTACAAGCTTCAAATGATTCATCATTGACCTCTCAAGGATGAAGTGTTTCATTGCTCATTGAGGCCGGGATAACAAAATTTCTTTTTATTTAGTTAGCTCATGCGACTTCTACATGCCTAGACACTTGAGCCTTTGTGGAAGTACCTGTTCGAGCTTCAAACAATCAACACAAAAGTCTCTAAGTGAAGCACTCCCATCCTGAAATGGACAATGTATGCTTGATGAACAAACAACCACATGCTTTACTTGGTTCCCAAGTCAAAATTCCGTAAAGCAATCACCACAATAGGACTCTCAAGTGGAGCGCTCCTCTCTAGGCAAAAATAGACCATATGCATGAGATAAAAGTCAACTGAAGCAGTCTCAAGATAGGGCACACTTCCTTAGGCCAGGAATGAGCATTTTCCTGATGTACAAGGCAAACATAAATACAGCCTTCTTGGACTAGAAAAAACCCTGAAATGGATGTCAGTGAACTCAAAGTCAAACTGCACCCCCTTAAGTAAGGTGCACCAGTTGTGTGCTTTAAATGGATGAGGAGTCTGAAAATAGAAGGGCATAAGGTCTCATCCAAAAATGTGCCCTAGTCAAAGGTGGAAGCTTCTGCTTGAAATAACTACTAAATACAGAACTTGGTTGATGCGCATGTTACTCCAAGACAAGATAATATAGGACCACAAGAGCACAATGCTCTGGTGCATGAATCAAGTCAACTGCAAACCAAAAATAGCCATCAGGATGGTCCCTCATGTGTTGTGCTCCTTTCATAGGCAGAAATAGCATGTGCATTGACTGAACTCACGTGAATTGAATTCAAACTATAGTAACACAATTGAACTGAACCAAATTGAAGATCAGTCAACTGAACTCAAGAGAACTCCAAGATATATCAGTTGAACTAAGGCACTAAACTGAATTCATCTCAATTGAACTGCCCCTAGTTAGGGTGCACTTCCCAACTCCATGGTCTAATAATAGGTCATGTGAACCTCAAATTAGAAGGAAAGGGAACCTTCTGGAAGAGTTCACCCTCCTCCCAGTAATAATCTGGTTAATCTTCCTCAAGTCAATCTTGCTTGGAGTGCAAGCAATATCAAACTGAAGAAAACATGGAGCGCAAGGAAAGCCAACCTGTAAATGTACTATACAGCAATGCATGCCGCGTGTGAATTGCCTGGCCATCAAGTGACTTGTTTTCCAAGCAACCTCTCAGTTGTGGTGCACCGGTCGTCTGGTCACAAATTACTAGATCACATTATTAACATGAAAATATCACATGGGTAAATCCTGGATTATCTGGGGCTTCTAGAAGTTACAAAACCCCTAATTTTCTGATTTCTTGGAATGACTTGATATCAGATGCCAGTCTTGTTCACAGTAAAAGGTATTTAAGAGTATGACCTAATTCTGAAGTGTAGACCCCCTAATTTTAGCCTATTTTTTCATGGTTATAAATTGCTACGATATTTCGCATGTTGGAAACACTGAGAGGGGGGGGGGGTGAATTAGTATTTCTTTTCAATTGTTACTTTTACCAATTAGATCACTTATATTTAGAACATAAAATGAACAATAGAAATAAATGCTTTTATTAATATAATATTTATAATGAATAAAGTACAATATAGGTAGGGCTCCGACCCTAGATGAAGACACTCAGGCTCCAACCTGGAATGTGCCAAGCACCTACTTGGACTTTAGTGAGGCTCCGACCTCTAGGGCTTCAACTCTATCTTATCCAAGGCACCAACCTTGAGTTTAGGAGCACCAACTCCAAGGACACCAATCCTATAGCGTTGCTTTGTCAAGATATGTTTAGTTGTGCTTCACAGCTTGCAAAGCCTTCTTTACCGAGCCCTGTCAATCTTCAGTTTCACTGTAGTCTCCATGCAACATCATCAATGACAACCTTGTCAATTAGAAAGTATCGCCACTGCACTTCATCGCACCCAAACAAGTTCTTCAAATCGCCTCATAATGTCTCATGCATCACGGTGTCCAATAATGTTTTCTTCAAGATGTCTTCACAAGGTACTTCTAGGATGATACCCCAAGGTCACCTCATGATGACATTCAATGCATCATGATATTCAATAAGGCTTCTCAACAAGATGTCTTCAAAACGCTGTCCCAAGAATTCTCCAACCAAGGGTGTCTTATAAGCCCTTCAATCAATTTCACAAGTTCTGCACAAGGTCTTCAAAACAACTTCAAGTACAAGGATTACTGCAAACTCTTCTTCAAGGCTTCAGATCTGTTCAACAAGTATGCTCTAGCAAGGTTTAAGTCTCCACAAAAGATTGTCCAAGAGCTGTCCCAATAATGGCTTCCAAGACACTTCAACCAAGTAGCCTCAAGGTGTCTTCACAACGGTTCCTCAAAATACTTCAAGATCTGGTACAATATCTCTTTGAATAGTCTTTAAAATGTTCCTTAAATTCTCTTCTAAGGCTGCTCAATGCCCTTCTTTAATAGCCTCTTCAAATTCTGCAGCCAAGTGTTTCCAAGTCTTCTCCACACTTCAGCTCCAAGGATATCTTCAAGGTGTCTTCCAAATGAGCCCAAAAAAACCTTCAATCTTTTCCAGGATTGTCTTCAATCTAACTTCGGTAAGTTCTTAACAAGCTTTCCTTCACTGGGAGCTTTCCCCTGTTATCTTTTTTCAGGCTTCAATATATGACTGTCCTCCACAGTTCTGGTCTCAGGTCAGCAATCTGTCTGGGTGCAAGTTTTGTGACAGCATAAGTATAGGTCTCAAAAATCACCACACAAAACACTTGTCCGAGCCTTCTGCAACTGTTTTGAGCCCTCCACACAAGACTGTCATCCACAGGCAGAGTTACCAACACACTTGTCACAAAAACCAAGCCTCACAAACAGTCACTGGTCTGCTGTAATGTATTTCTCGACGTTTTCCTTAAAAATTGCCCAAAACAATAAACAAACTTCAATGCCTCCTTGGCCCCTTATTTGCCTCTGAGTTCTCCACCGAATTCTCTGTTTTCTTGACCGAAAAACTGATGGTTAAAATGAGGTCTGAAATCCTTATATATAGTGTTTTTCGCACAGCAAAATGAAAAGACATGTCCCTGTTTGGAGGTCGACTTGTGTCGGCTGCTCAGGTCGGCTCCATGTCCAGATTTAATAAATTAACTTCAAAAATTCATAACTTTCAAACCGCTTGGAGTTTCGGGTTGTGTAATAGCTCATTGGAAAGGCAAAATTATGCTTTAAAAGATGGTCTAGGAATCACATTGAGAGGCTGCCTCTAAGGTAGTGAAAATTAATTTTCTTTGTGACTGCCCTTAAAATTCTGTGCATAGAATATTTGGAACAGTTTTGGGACAGCGTGGCTTCTCCATTGTTTTGCACCAATAATATCATCATCTTAGTATCCAGCATCATGAAGAAGGTATAGCATCATGTATTCAATGATAGTGCAGTAATACGTCATAGTGCAGCCTTCATTAATTTGTCAAAGACACCAAAGTAGTCTTCCAATTATGTCAAAGTGTGGTCATTCTTTAAAGAGTATGACATCTTCAAGTGTATGACGACATATGTCATCAAGGGTTAAGGTCTAGATCATCAAGGCACATGCAACATTATAGTTAGTTCAAGGGCTCCTTAGGACACTTCATTAATGGTTTGACATATTCGTGGCTTGACATCTTCATTGATGGTATCCTTGTCAAACAAGAGTCCTGACATCATCATCTGGGACCAAGCATCTCAAGAATATTGACATCTCGGTCAATGCCATATTGACATCAATGACAACCTTGATTAACATCGCACCCGTGCTGTACTCAGGTATGTAAAAAGTAATTATTTGTGAAAGGTGCAGAAACACTAATTTAGACCTATGTTTAACCAACTTTGACGAAAAGTTTGAATTTGTTCAATTGGCACCAAAGCTTAGCCATAAGCTCATTTCTGTAGAGGGTATCCAAATACATAATCAGATTTCAAGAAAGATGAAGTTCCAAAAAATAGATTTTCAACATTGCAAATCTTGAAAATCTGATTTTTACCCTTTTTGAGTTTTCACCTGCTCATGCATGCACCAACGGGTGCATGCCCTTTGTCTGCATGGAAATCTTGCTGAACTCTGAAAATCTCTGAAGCGAGGTACTGAAAATGGTCTTTTGGTGTGAACTGATCCCCAAGGAAAACCTGAGCTGAAGACTGATGCGAGACAACTTGAGTAATAAAATATCTGGCCATGGTACTTATGAGATGCTCATACTGAATCTACTGCTATGAATTCATGAACTGTTGATCCAGAGTCAATTGAGATGAACTTTGGGGAAGTTCACCGTGATCACAAAATTTACTCACGAATATGCTAGAACTTTACAATAAATCTGTGTAGGGCAAATTCACTGTTAACAGTGGCTCCAACTTGTGGAAAGGAGCCCTTTATGGGTTTTATCAGAATTCCAGATCTTTGGATGCTAATGAAAGGCCTGTGAATAGGTCAATGATTCAAAACACATTGTCGGACATGACCCAAAGGAACCTGATTTGACTCAACTTGACTCTTCTTCAATGCAGCATTTATGATTCTTGCCTTTAAAAAAAATATGTACAGCTAACACGGTAACACAACTATAGAAAAGACTCAGACACGACTTCCAGACCTTGAGACTCAAAAAATTTGACAAACATGAAGTTTGACTGTGTTCCCAAGGAACTTTGACCTTGTACTTGAAAATAATTCTCTTCTTGCTCATGAATAGAACAAAGACATGCAAAAGGATTCCCATGAAAGACCAATCCTAGCAAGCTATGGTGTCTGAAGGTGCTTATTTTGACTCAAATTCAGAACTGCCTTCCCAGCAATCTATCCCAACTCTGACATTGAAAACCACTTCCAACTGAAAGCGGATTCAACTTTGTGGAGTTAAAACAAACTTGAACAAGACTGAAAGCTGGAAACTCAAAGCCAAGGAATGACTCAACAGTTCTTCTATCTTAGAACCGAAAAGAAGATTCATTCAAAATGAGATTGCCTGGCCTTGAACAAAAGTTGAGTGCTTGTACACTTGTTTTCTGCCTTTTTGTTCTCAGGTTTGATACCTTCTCTCGCTGAACCTTCCCTTGCTGCATAATTCTTTTTAAATTTCATGATACTGATCTCACTATGATGGTTGCAGACTCTAAAATGGAGATAAAGCCGACTGTTGCATTTAGGGCAGCTATTGCTGGGGGAATTGCTGTCGTTGCCAAATTTGCTGCAGTGATGAAGGCTGCAGGAGGAGCAAAATTGGGAGCAGCAGCTGCAGCAATGTCGGCAGCGGCAGCAGCAGCAGTTTCTGGATCAAAGAAGGAATCTCAGTAATGCTGCAGACTAGACTTCCTGCCATGCTTCCATATCTAATTTTAATCAGGGTAGCGTGGGAGGCTTGTCTTAGCCTAGAAGCTTTATGATTGTGGAATCTCAAATTATTATTTCAATCAATCAGTACTGTAGCCATGAAAATTGGCAATCAGAGAAATCCCATATCATTCTCTATTAAGAATCTTTAAATCAGAATAGGTTTTATATGACAATCTCATAATGTTGTTTATGACTATGAGATTGACTTGATTTCGAAGTTTGAAAATTGGATTCTATGGGGTGGAAATCTGCAGCAGACTATATAGTGAAAAGTATATATTTCAGTGAGCACAATAGCAATATCCTTTTGATTTTTTTATTCTCGTAAGTAGGGCTAAAAATTGAACAACACCATTTTTCGACTTTTTAAGGAGTATAATAATGGTTATAGACTGAAGGCTAAAATTGTGCACGTATATTTTTGTTATTTTGTTGTATTTGGCAGCATATTTTAGTTCCTGTGAAAATTATGTTTTCAGTGTCGAAAGTTTCTAGAACAAGATAGTATAATTACAGACCGTGCTGACATAGAAAAGTTATTATTGTCAACATCTTGTTTCAATATTCATTGTTAACACTTAGCACGTTTTCACTGCCGGAAGGCGTGGTAGCTGGTTAAACACGTTAATGCTAACAGACTAATCTACACATGGGCAAAACAGACAAACACTGTTAATGGATATGTATATCATTTCCAGAACTTCTCGAGAGTCATCAGAATCTTGTTTCCCAACCCAGAGAGCTTGTTGTGATGAGAATTCAGACCAACAACTCTATACGAATGCAGAAGCAGCAGATTTGCAAACTTTATGTTTTAGGACACTTTGAGAAATGGGATTGATCATATGAGGAAGCTAGTTTAGAATCTTCCAAAGATATTTGCAATTTTAATTGAGAGAAATGGTTTATTCCACTGGGGAGGTAGGCCGTCTAATAGTCAAAGAAATGAACAGATCTTAGAGACGAGCTCTGGTTAGGGTTTGACTGATGGGCCAAGGATTGCATGTGATCATCTGTTCCTAGGGTACGTAATCCTAGTACTTTTAAATTGAATTCAACCTTGCTAGCCTTGAATAGAGGCTGACATAAGCCTTTCTTGCGTGTGCCTGTGACTACCCAACTTGATAACCTTGTCATTTTTAGGGGAATAATGGTTTTGGCAACAATTTGTAACCTCTAAAGGCGCTAAGGAAGTTTGTGTCCAAGGTGTACGAGGTAAGCTTGACCTTGATGAAATCCCTATTTATATGTCTTTGAGTATGACAAAAACTATAATATGTTTCAGGATAAAACTATGTTGGGTTATTTTGTGGGTTGTGTCCTATACAAGCCATAATTAATAGCTAGATTGGGGATGTTTGGGAGCCATATGGATGTCATTATGTACATACCTATACCATTATTAAAGGCTTTTTCTTAATTTAGTGTAGAAAAGATCGACACCTTGGAGATTATGACCATGGCCCTTAGATCTTTGAAAATAGGCTTGTCGTTATTCATTATGGATTTAGGGCTTCTTTGCTTAAGCAGCCCAGTTTCCTTGCTCAATTTGGGTTGTGTTTATAGTCTCCCAGTGCAAACATTAGTCGTTTATAGTGCGAATCTTGGCCCTTTTTGGTGGCTTTATCTGTCATGATCACGAGTTTCTATTACTCTAGTGGTTTTATCTGTCATGGTCACGAGTTTCTGTAACTCTAGGCCTTAAGGTATGGTTTGCGTTGAAGTTAAACATGTTAGAAAGCCGCAAAGGAGTTTGTTGTTAGTGTAGGGGATAAAACGATCGAGCAATTGTTAAATATACTAACCTACTTATTACTTGCAATTGATGTGATAGCCTAAAGCATCGCATTCAAGGTTTCCCTTTGATGGCCTAGACAGATTTGTGAGTGTCCTTAACCACCAAGGGCCTTCGAGCACAAGGAGGTTTTCAAGGTAATAATGTTATTCATAGTGGTTGGACTTGTTATCACAAATCTCGAACCTCAGTGCAAAGCCTTCACAAGGTACAAAGACTAGTGAAACATTAAAAAGTGTTGTCACTATCATTTACATAATTACTTCCTTGATTTTAGTAAAGGACAATTCGAACACAAGGGAGGTTTCTCTAGCACCTAGAGCTCTTAAGGAAGACAAAATAAGTCTAGGTCAACTATGTTCCTACCAAAATTACCAATGGTTTAATATAACAAACAAGTGAAAGTTAGTGGTTACTCAAGATAAATCCCAGATTTAGGGTATGTTTACATTAAGGCTGTTTTAAATGGCTTATTAAGTGATTGTCATGTGAAAATTATCCTAGATCAGTCCAAATCTGAAAATTTCTAAAAGTTGTTATTAAACTTGCATAAAGGATGAATTAATGACAACACTAAGCAAGTTACAACGTTGATGTATTTCAACCCCTTAAACATATTATAAACAAGTGAAATTGAGGGCTAAATAAAAAATTAGACTAGGGTTTCAAGTAACTTTGAAATTTAACTTGTTAATTTTGAAAGTTAAAAGCACATCCTAAAACACCAAGATGCCTAGTCCTAAGAATGTTGCAATATAAATTAACAAGGTTGATTTCCAGTTACAGATTTTTGAGTTATAAGATATTAAAAAAACCTTAGGAGTCTAGGATTTTGATAGATGGAAATTATTCAGAAGGTGTTGAACCTTGTAAATATGCCAATACAAAAAAAAACTGGGATTCTGAATTTAAGATTGACTAGATGAGAAAAGACTAGTACCTATTTTCCTTTCTTTTTTCATTGGCATATGGATTCAAGTAAGAACTCTCTTAGAGAAGATGCAAGTGATTCTAGGATGATAGGTAGGTTGTCCATTACAAATTATAGCATATCCACTTAGTGTCTTACAAGCTTTTAAAAATTTTCAATGGAAGATAATCAACTAGTAATCTTCCAAGAGCATTGGAAAAGGGACTTCAAAAAGTAGAAAGAGTGCACCACCAACATTAGAAAAGCAAAAGTATAGTTATAATCATTTACAAACAATATCTATAAGGGTTAAAAATTACTATTTAATAAATTGATTCATCCACAAAACATCGTCCTCAAGAAGTTGCTCTAATTATCCATCTATGTGCTAAAAGAAAAATAGAAGTAGACTATTAGTGTTCTCCAAGTTCTAGCAATGAGTTACAAATAACAATTGCTTCTCTTATATATATGGAGAGATCTAGCAACCCTCACATTGTTATTATTATTATTCTAGTTTCTAGTATTAAATGAATATAAGATACCATCATCTCCTTACAAATCCTGGAGATATCTGTCAAAGATATAAAACATCCGTGATCCATGAATGATCAATAAAAAAATATCCAAATATGCTCCCAAGTCAAGTAAACCTTCCTCAAATGCCAAGTAGTCCTCCTGACCAGGTGGAATGATGTTTTCAAAGGTGGAATGACCTCCTTGAAAGTACTAATGATGTCCTCCAAAGGTGTTCTAAAATTGGTAAAAAATTCAGTGATAATCTTTTTGTGGCAGAAACTAAAAGCACAATAAGCGTGTCATTTTTTGATCGAATTTTTATTATGACCATATATTGGAAATCCAATAATCATTCTACATGCTAGCGATCTATAATCAAATTTCAACTTGTAATCCATACTCAAACAGCTTAAACATTAAATGAAAGCACTTAATTGGAAAATGGTTAAAGGACCACATGATAGATGACCTACCTTCATCATATGAGTAGGATAGATCAATGAGTGCATTGATTTAGAAATGGATGAGAGGCATTTGAGGCTAGCTATTTGTGGATAATGGGAGGGTTGTCGGCTAGCGAGCTGCAATGTAGGGTACAATTTTTTCTTCTAGGGTTACCCATGTATATGGATGGGTAACGAGGACAACAAAAAATGGGGAGGATGGGAAGTGTTAACTATGGATTGAGATATAGACATGCCACCCCTTTTAAAGCTCCCTAGTAGTACAACTCAGCCAGAGTGATAACACTTATTTAAATGATGATGATGATCCACCAAGGCGAAAGAAGACAAAAAAACATAAATTTATAATATCATGATCCATTATTTCAATCAACTAATGATCATCACTTTCATGACAAGTACATAAGACATTAACACCCAATATGAAACAATGGAAGAAACTACCTCGTGTGCCAATCACCATAATCATCAAATGGGAGCAAGTTAAGTAAATATGGGAAACATTTGTAGTCAAATGTCTATGGAGAACCAAGATCTGATCTGCAAAATTATTGTGTATGTGATGAGAATCACATGAGAAAAATATCCTCTAATTACCCCTACATGTCAAGGGGTAATATCTAGCTCCGACATGGGCACATTTAAAGCACACGAGAACCTCATATATCTTTGGAACTCCAAGATTTGCACTTTGCATCAATTAAAAAAAAGTACGTGCTAGATCTTCTCATAAAACCATTAGCAAAAAGTGTTGAAATATGTAACTAGGTTCGCTCTTCACAATGACAAATATAATCATGATTTATGTATTTGATGTAAAGATAAAAACAAATTTATTGTTGTCATTCTTGAGTCATGGGTTTCATGCTCAAGGAAAATTTATTTTTAAGTCAAGCACCCATTGGGTGCTTCTAGGACTTGTCATTTAGTCTACAAATCAATTGAGTCATTGTCATGTATGGAAGACCCATTTGAACATGTTACATATTGCAAGGAAAAATTATTTGAGTCAAAGTTAGACTCGAAGACCCTCGAAGGCTTTGTCAATATGCAAATAACAAGTCAGCCTATCAAGCAATGACAAGTCGACCTACAAGCTTGGACACAAAGCCTATATCTAAGAGGCTAGTCCACCACCTTTGAACACAATCACTTAAGCATCTCATGGAAGCACAAGAGCGAAGAAACCTAGTGAAGGGTAGAGAATCCAAGGAGGAGAAAAGCACAAGTACTGTTTTTGGGCTATCTCTGTTTACACGTGGGAGGAGATTAGGGAAAAATTCATAGCAACAAAGTCGAAGTACAGTCACCTCAAGGAGTTTGAAACAAGGTAGGAAAATGATCTTTCTTGTAAGCTGAAGTTCCGAGGAAATTAGCTCAAGACAAGCGAAGAAGAGAATCATCACAATCTGCCTTAGATTGATCACGTGTGAAACTGCAGGAACAACAGGGAGGCTCAAAATTGCAAGTCGAATTTCTTGGTCAAAGGAGAAGTGAAGGCTGCAAGAAGACAAGTTTGATTTGGGTTGAAAAATTGCTTCAAGGAGAAGTTTGACTTGGTCTTGGAGGGATCTTTGTCAAGGGTCATAAGTCTTGGAATTCGTCAATTGAAGTTCTATAAGAAGAGAAGAATTCTTGTGGGTTTTCCTCTCAGAGTGGAGAGGCTTTGGCCCTGACTAATCACTTATATCTTGTGTCCTCTTGTCTCATTGTTCTTTGTTGTTTTTGGTAGTTGTTTGATGATACGAACGCTAACTATAATCAAGTGAAAGAAGAATCAAGTCAAGTAAAAACATCACAAGTAGTTATCAAAGTAAGAGAAATCACTCAATTTGCTGCGCCTAGATTTCTCAACATGGTATCAGAGCTAAGGTGACAAGACAAGGAAAGACAGCTTGAAGAAAGATCGTCAAAAGGGATCAAAGAGGATATCGAATCATCAATAAAGGATTTACAAGGGCCGAGCACAAGGAAATCATCAAAGGACTAACCCACTCATCATCTTGAAGGAAGGGATATCTAAGAAGACCTCAAAAGCTTATCCAAAGAAGGGTTCAACATTCTTGAAGCTCACACATTTTACAATCATCATCACAAGGAGAAGAAGACCTCGAGGACCCTACATCCACTTAAAGAAAGAAGACCTACACATTGAAGCATCTTGAAGTCTCTTCATCAAAAGGAAGCAAGAAGAAGCGTTTCCATCATCATCAAAGACATCAAGGTGATCTCCCTCTCATTAAAGTAAGGATCACTTTCCAAAGCATAATTGAAGGAAGACATCTTCATCAAGAAAATATCTTCTATTATCAACATCATCGAGAAATGCACCAAATTGAAGATATCACCATCAAAAGAGCATCTTCACTTGATGAGTATCTTTATATCTATATCTGAATCTATTAAGATGACTTCATTTTGCAAGGAGAGCAACAAATTGGTTGGGTCATCGAACTTCCTTGCATGGAAAAGAGGACAAACTTGATCCTCATAGAAAATGAAGTTATTGGTCATGTCAATGGTAAGGTCTACAAATTATTTGAAGAACAAACTCAAGCATTATCAAAGTATATGAAAGGGGAAATAAGGGCTCAAAGAAGCCTTATAGAATCCATCAAGGATCCCCTCATGCCTTATGTAGCAAAGTTGGAGACATCAAAATAAATTTATGACAAGCTAGTAGAATTGTTCTCCGTAAGCACTGTTAGAGAAATCATATCTTTGAGAACCAAGCTATACAAGATGAAGATATAAAAAAAAGGAATAACCTCATATTTTATGAGGATGTCACAAATAAGAGACCAACTGCAAGAGTTGGGGAAAATAATGTCCGATAAAGAAATGACCATAGTTGTGCTCAAAGCACTACTAGAGGAGTGGGGCCACATTGTATCAAGCATCTATGGAAAGAAAGAAGCTACTCCATTCAACGAACTTTGGTCATTATATAAGATTGAAGAAACCAGGTTAAAAGCAAAGAGTGATGTTGGACCAAGTGAACAAGTTTAGGCATTTTCTGCCATGGCCAAGAGAAAAAAGAAAGTTTGGGAAGTTTGGTCTCCAGAAAAAGGAGAAGATCGATATGTCAAAGGTACACTGCTATGGCTGTTAGGGATATGGGCATTTCAAGAGAAATTGTCCTAAATTCAAGAAGGATAACAAGAAAAGGAAAGAAAGGAATGTAGCCCATATCACTGAAGAAGTGGAAGAACCAGATGACAAGAAATCCAAAGGGATAGATCTTCACTATTAAGGTTTTTGATATGCATAGCAAAGAGAGGTAACAAGTGAAAATACCTCTACCATGGCAGTCAAGATGAGATGCATTATGACAGGATGCATCTTAGTAGAATATGGCATCATATTAGAAGCATAAGAAGGAAGGAAGAGCTCATGACATTATTAAAGAAGCTTGAGAGAATAGATGAAATAGAAGTCTACATGGATGTGTCAAGGAAGTAGCTCTTGGTAACTACATTGAAAGCATGAGTAATATATATGGTTATAAGAAAGTCATCTAGCATAGAAAATAAAATCATCACACATCATCTATCAGAAGGAGCATTTGCAGGATGAGGATAATCAAGAGCCTCCATTGGAATCTTCATTAGAAGGTTCACCTTTACTTGGAAAAAGAAAGTGCCACGCTAATGGTCTACATTCCACCGTGTGTGGGATCCTTTTTTTTTAAGGATGATGGTATGATGACAAAGGAGTGCAACCTGCCAAGATGATTGAAGTACTTTCAAGCAATGAAAGGAGCTGCCAAAGGAAGTCTAGATGGCCAAAAGAAAAAAAGAGGTACGTATTGATCCAGGTGGATCTTGGTGGTCGCCTGCCAAGTCCACCTGGACCCCCACCATTGTCTTTCTCAGCATTTTCAGTTTCCTTAATTGTAGCACAACTTACTATTTTTAGCAGTTTTTCGGGTCCTGAACTTCCGGAGCCGTTTTGAGGCCCTAAACGACGTTTTTTTGGGAATCCAGGGGAAACATGGGTCCATGGAATGGATCGATGTTGCCCATTTCAACAATGATAGTGCTTGAATAGATCTTTCTAATGAGCTATTGTACGCGTCAAACAGAGATCATATGCTAAAGTTACGACCCCAGGAAGTTGATGTACCAACTTACCCCCAAACGGGGCCCACAGTTTGGTGTTTCATCTCCTAGGGTTAGGTTTTGGAATGTGAAGGGTTTTTCATTGTTTCTCACCAATAAATAGGCCTTCGAGCCTCATTGTAACACAGTTCAGAGGCATGTAGCCATCACATCTCTTCTCAGAGATAAGCTACCATCGCCCTAGCTAGTTTATTTCCATTTCTGATTGTAAGCATGTTTCAGTATTTTCCATTAATGAAATGAAGTATTATTTCCGCTGCATCTTTGTGTATATGGGTTATCTCTGTAATTTGTTGCGTTCCTGTTTAAATCCGGATCAGTGGTATCAGAGCGGTCTGCTTTTTCTTTGTTTTTCTTTGCATGTCCCCAACAAGGTCGAGATATAAGGAGTTAGGGCT